>WEIS01028326.1:0-12901 GCA_013389965.1 Todus mexicanus
TCCTCAGAGTGAGGGTGAGAGGGGTCTTACTGGATCTTCAGAGCTTTCTTGATTGAACTGAACCCTGGTACTTACCCAAACCGAGAAGCACTCCTATGCATAATGTGTGTGAAAACCAGTGTGTGAAGCGTGACGAGCCAAATACAACATGAAGTTGTACAAATCTGTGATTCAAGATTTGCTGCTTGATCTGGATTCGCATAAGTCTGTGAGACTCAAAGGGATTCATCCCAGAGTATGGCCCTGAAAGAACAGGCCAATGTCATTACAGGGCCTCTTTCCATTATTTTTCAGCAGTCTTAGGATTCTGGAGAGGCCCCAGTTGACTGGAAACTGGTGAATATTGTCCCATTTTTCAAGAAGGTTAAGAAGGAAGACCCTGGTAATTGCAGACCTGCCAGTCTCATTTCAGTACCTGATAAAATTATGGAGGTAGCTATTCTGGGAGTTACTGAAAAACACTTGAGAGACAACGCAATCATTGGTCATGCCTAGCACAGGTTCTTGAGGGGAAAGTCCAGCTTGAACAAATTTCCTCACTCATGTAGTTGACCAAGGGAAGCCAGTTGGTGTAGTGGTTTAATCCACAGCTTTAGCAAAACTTTTGATACTGTCTCTGAATATCCATCTGGATAAACTATCCAGTACAGCAAGAGAAGTCCATGATGCATTGGGTGACGGGTCAGGTTCAATAGGTTATAGTAAAAGCGGTTACATCATGCTGGCAGCCAGTCACCAGTGCTCACTTTTAGGGCCAGTGCTCTTTAATATTTTAATGAATACTCAATTTGCAGGAACCCAATGTACATTAAGTAAGTTTGCTGATGATACTATACTAGGAGGAGCTGTGGACTTCCTCAAGAGTAGTGTCCTTCCAGAGAGAGATGGTCAATCACCAAGCGTATGAAATTTAACGAGAGCAACTGCTGGATTCTCCATCTGGGATGGAGTAATCCTGGTTTTATGTACAGATTGAAGGATGAGAGGCTGGAGAGCAGCCCCATGGAAGAAGATGTGCAGGTTTGGTTTGAGGGCAAGTTGAATATGAGTCAACAGTGTGCCCTGGCAGTTAAAAGGGCCAACTAGTCAGTTGAAGGAGGTGATCATCCCACTCTGCACTGCACTGGTGCAGCCCCACCTCCAGTACTATGGATACTATGGACAGTTTTGGTGCTACAATAAAAGAAGGATATCAAACTATTAGAACGTGTCCAGAGGAGGGTGACCAAGATGGTGAAAGTTCTCAAAGGCAAGGAATGGCTGAGGTCACTTGGTCTGTTCAGCTTGGAGAAGGCTGAGGGGTGGCCTCATCACAGTGTGCTGTAGAGGAGAGAAGTATTTTGGTACTTAGAAAATCTTTTTGTCCCTTTGTTCTTTCTTGGACTTGTAGCTGCAGTCACAGCTCCTCCTCCTGGGCAGCCCTGGCTTGGTTAGCTGTGGTTTGTACCCTCTCACTGCGACTTGCAGGGAGCTCCCAGTGGTGGCACAAGAACAGCCTATAGCTTTGCAGCATGCAGAAGCAGATGGAATTTATGGGATATTTAGGTGGTAAATTATACCTTGCATTTTATTGGCTAGTTCTGCCTATTACAGCAGCTTTGTGCTGCGGCACATCCCCTGGGTTACTCCATGTGGTAACAGCAGTATGTGCTCTCGCTTGTACATGTTAATTTTAAATTGTGTTTATACAGTACATGAGTGTGAATCAATTGAAGCCTGACATTTCCATTTCAGGGTAGAAATAGCTGGTCAATATGAGCTGATGTTATTGACTGAGCTGTTTGCATGTCTGTAACGCAAATCATACAGGTAACGAATATCAATATACAAGAGCCTGCTGAAATGTTTATAGTCAAAAGCACGGAGAGTTCACTGAGCACGGAAGGCAGTCACTCATGTTAGGAAGCAGCTGCCAATATTTTGGTACAATAGATTCATCTGTAATCTAAAGTATATATAAAAGCCCCAAAATGTGAAATGCTCTGTCTTAAAGGGAAAACATGAACATATGTTTCACAGTACACTTCTGACATGTGGTGTCTCACACTCCAGAGCGACTTGTTTTTTTTTTAACATCGGATGCAGAGCTGGTGTTACAGCTATGGAGTTCCTAGGCAGAAGCAGAGGCACAGTGGAATCTCTTCTAAATGTACTTTACTGTCCCACACTGCTACCTCCTCCAGCTTCCATGAACCTTCTCCTGCCCTGTCCTCTGTGGTCTGAGATCCCAAGCAGTTGTTCTGGTTCTTACCTTTAAAACTTGTTCTAATCAGTTATGTGTTCCAAGGGGACAATTAGGATTGAATATCAATTAGGAATGGATAATATGTCATTATTGTAAGTCGGGATTACTAAGCATGCACATCATCTTAATTACAATATTTGTAAAAGAAGAGACCAAATCTGTGGCTGGTAAGGGAAAATTAAGACTAATCATAAGCCAATTGTTAGCTTTATAACCTGGCCCCTGGACCAGTTGCAGGGTACAGCTGGGCTGTCTCGGGAGCAGACCAGGATCAGAGCTGTGACTCTGGAAGGTGTCGTATGGCTCTGCGCTCCCCAAGATGTGACATAGAAGGATTAGTTAGTGCCTCCTTATTAACAGCAGATTGACTGTGCTGACCGGTGGATGCACTGATGACTGCAGCACAGGCACTAAATCCCGTGGTTGTAACAAGTAACCTCTGGTATACTCCTCTTATTCCCTCAGTCTGTGAATATGTCTACACGTGCCTTGAGCAAACATGAGCCTACTTCACTGATGCTATAGCCTTACTGGAACCTACGCAGCCATGTCAATGTGTTGCCAATCTAGAGGAACAAAAACCCCATGATTCTCAGCAAGGTTCATTAACTTGGACACAGCTTTTTGCTAGTGCAGCTGTCCAGCTTTCAGTCAGAGCTCATTTTCTTCTAACAGCCTCCAAGTGTGGGCAGAGTAAGATAATGACAGTACAGAAAATGCCATGTAGACATAACTGAGTTCCCTATGGCTTTAAAAACATGATGCTCTTTTAACACTTCAATCTGAAAGTGAGTGATTAAGTTAAAAGGAGACAAATTCATGAATCAGCTCTCCTTGTTTAGAATGGGATTCCTCCTAGAAAAGCTGCTTGGTTTATATTTTACGGTTCCTCAGATGAAATCAGCCATCCACGTGCTGTCATTCTTTCTCAATCAAAGATGTAATTTTATGAACTGCTTACAAATAGAGGGGCTAATATGGCTCCAGGCACAGGGTGTCAGGAGACTGATTTTTTTTAAATTGATGGCAATAATGGGAAGAATAATAAAGTGCTGTATACACACTAAGATACATAGTGGCTGCATCTCAGTTTACACTAGACAATAAGAACTACCTGCTTGGGAACAAAAAGGTTTTGCCTCCATCTACAAGGGGATTGAACCGTGACCCTGCACAAGATAGCTGAGGGTGCTGACATTAGAGCTACCGGCCTTTCTTTTTGTGTCTCATTAAATAAATGAAGTTAGGAATGCAGAATGGTGGGGTGGCTATCTAAATTCATAAGACACAAACACTAATATTGTTCCACACTGCGTACCTTGGTTATTAATCCTTTCTAGGAGGTTAAGGAACAGACATTTTGGGTTTTATTCAATGTGCTATGATAAACCCGAAGAATATTGAAGATATTTTGAATTCTCCCTTGGCACTATTTCATCTAACTGAATCCCAATGATTTTATTTTTCAAGTCTGAATTATGTTTTCTTTTTTTCTTTCAATCGGTCTCACAAATACAATTCGTTTGACCTAAGCTATCATTTTCTGGAAAGATCATATTATAGAATGATTAAATATAAATACCTTTGCCTTACTGGGCTTATCAACATATGGGATGGGGAGTTTTTATCTTTCTTGAAGAAAAAGAAATTTCTGGTTTTCAGGTTAGATATTTTTCCCAAGTTTAGGGGTAAGCCTATTGTTTTTAGAGTGAGGTGGCATTCCAGTTTGTGGCAGACAGTGAAAAGTTACCCTACACCAAACACATTCCTTTGTTTACCACAGTCAAACTCTTATTTGCATGTAAAAACAATTTCATATGAAGTGGCTGTGCTTGAAATATGTTGGCTACTTCAGAAAAATACTTTCTGTGAGCTTGATGTTGATGGTCCATATTACCTTCATGATCATCTCATTAATCCACAGTGGTTACAGTAGTCTGGGCTATTTTCATTCTCCAGGAGGTAGTCATCTGAGTATTTTAGGTGAGATTCCATTAGACATCAGCTTTTAGTACATTTATTGTGCGGTGTGATGTTGCCCAATATTCTAATGAGACAGAAGTGGCCAATGGCCTTTGGTCTAAACGAAAGGGGAAAAAAAGGCAATTAGATTAAATTCAGTCTTGTATGCATCTGTTCCTCCACTGGATCCATAGAAAGGAGTACTCTACAAGTGCATAACATACTTGGATGACAATCTCTTTGGGAAAGGGATCATAATGTCATGCGATCTTGCTACATATAAGCCCACAGTTATGAGGAGCCTCTTAGTTGTTATTATTTGACTTAAAAAATAATAATAAAAAAAGATGTGAAGCAATGCATACCTCTCAATGCTCCCATACTTTGCAGGAGATTCAGAGTTGCAGTTATATAAAGAATATGCTAGATAGGAGGAAACCTGTATTTCCACCAATCCCACTGCTTGGATACTCAAAGAAGATGAGCTACATTCTTCAAACTGGCAGTTACCCAAGAGTCAGTACTCAGAGCTTTGAATAGAAGAAGCAGACTTGGGATTTTGCGTGATCTGTTCATGGGTTTAACTCATCTCTGTCACATTTATCTTGTGCAGATTGCATTGAAGGCAGTTGCTGCTCACGTCTGTGTTGCTTTTTCTCCATTAGGTATGCAATGTGTGCATGAGCTGGGTTTTGGAGAACAGGTGGGAATGACAGAACCATGTGTTGCAAGTATATTCATAGAGTATGGAGCCAAGAGGGAGGACTGCAACAGCCTAATCTGACTTCTTATATAATGCTGTTCTGTACGTGCATAAAATATTTTTAGGGGAAACATCCTATTTCAGTTTAAACATTTATTTCCATAGCTATGTTAATCAGTAGTAAGCAGGAGGTTGGGGAAGAGGGTTGAATTTTAAAAAATACCTACCCTATCAGTGTCTAGATTTGTCTCCAGGCCCATGTGTCTCTCCTTGAACACTTGCTCTTTGTTGTCTGTGCAACTGAACATCTTTCCTTCAAATTTCTTGCCATTTTGTTTTCATTCTTCAGCTCTTTTGTAACAGCCCCTTACATTTTACTTGCTGTCACATTTTCCTTCACCCTCTGAGCTGACAAGCCAGTCTTTGTTCCTCCAATGATTTGGATTCTCCTTCTAATTTTCAGATGTAATTCTGCTTCATCTCCCTCTGTTCTTTATGTTCAACCTGTGTTTTTCCCCTCAGCCTTAGTTTTTTACATCAGAGGAGGAAAAAATTGTCTTCCCTATCTGTGTTTCTTTAAATAGTCCACAGCTTTGGCCATTTTTCTGTGGCTCGCTCCTTCGGTAATGTAGCTTAGTCACTGCTTTGTTGCAGTCATTTCTAATTCCTCTTCTTGTAATGACTTTTCTTGCCTTTGCAGATAAGCATTTTGGGATTCAGCCCTACAGATGATTCTGCAGGTAACATGGACCATCAACATCAGGCCCGTAGGAAGTATTTTACGGAAGCACCAAATGCCTTTCAAGTGCAACCACTTCATATAACACTGCTTTTACATGCAGATATAAAAAGAGCTTTGGTTAATGGCCTCACTAGTGAATTCTTCCTCAGGTAAATCTGGGAGGGCAAACTGTCCCATCTGGCTTTGTCATCTCTCTTTCTCTCCTGCTTTCCATGTTCCTGAATCCACTGGCTTAAATATTTCCCCAACTTATTTATGTCCTTCAGCAGTACTTGCTTTTTCCCACTTGTTAACGTGGAGCCTGCCCTTATTCTCCAAGTCCAGTATGCAAACCTCATCCTGGAGCTCTCCTTCATCTGCAGTTCTCACAGGTGTTGTGCAATCAGTATTTTGCCTTTACTTCATATTTCTTGATCTATTTATTTATTTATTTGTAACTTTTCTTTCTTTGTGCTCATGCAAGAGAGACAGGCCTATTTAGCATCATGAGTTGATAAACTTCCATTGCTTTGGCTTTTACAGGTTATGGAGAGCTTAAAACACATTCAAAATTTCTCCTAGAAGACATTCAAAACAAACAGTAATGTGTGTCAAAAAAAAAAAAAGAATTAATTTTCTTGTGACTGTTCTTTCCTGCCTCCCAAGCATTCCAGCGCATGAGTCTTGTTTCTCCCCTAGAAGGAATTAAGAAGTATCCTGTGCTCTGGATATGTTTGTGGAAGAGTATCCTGAAACCTTTCTGATACAAGGAAGGTGGGGCCAGCCACTAGAAGGCAACGTGATCCCACAAACAGCTGAAGGTAATATTCCCTCAGAGCTACTTTAGCTGGAACTTGCCCTTCTGCTTAATAAAATCACTTTTCTTACTTGTATGTGTAATTAGTAGGGAATCTATGAAAAATATAGAATTTACTTGGGCTGTGGTTGTAGCCATGGTGTTTGAAAGGCAGGGCATGAGAAGGAACGGTGGCTGCTACTGGCACACAGGCATTTCAGTCTCATGCTTTAACAGAATTCACCGTGTTTATAATCAGCTATGTTTGCAAAGAGGCTAATGGCAATTTACTGGAAACTAGTTAAATGCAAATAATAGTCGCTTGATGTTCATTACTGGTTTCTTAGACCTGAAGCTCTCTGTGACTAGGAAAAGAATTTGCTGTGCCAACTTGCTTTTGTGAACTATTAGTAGTAAATAACTTGTCCCTACCAGAAGTTTAATGCTCCCAAAGCACAGTTAATATATCCCTATGTCTGGGTGGATATACAACTACAAAATAGATGCAGTGCTCCTGGTTCACGTTTTCCTTTTCATCTCTCTTGTAGCTGAGAGACCCAACAGATGGTCCTTTCTGTGTCTATGTGTTAAAACTGTGGTGTAAGTGCTGCTACTAAGTATTTTCTGTCTTTTAATTTTCAAGAAAATATGTAAATGGAGGAAATCTTGCTCTGCGGATCAAAAGAATGAAGTCAAATTAACATGGCACTCTGCTCTGAGTGCTGCCCCAAACTAGGTCCTATACAGCTTTTAAATGGACCAGCTTAGTCTTTTGTCACTTGTTTTTTGGAGGGGTTATTTTGTTAGATTTCCCCTAGCATTCACCTGGAATTATACTCTCTTTGATGTAATAATTTTGCTTCTTTCAGTGGCTTTTGTCTTATACATGAATAACAAGGACCTTTGTATTTATTCCTTTTTACTCACTTGCGCTTCAGCCACCTCAGGCACTTGCCTCTGGCTGGAAGAGATGTCCTAATGTTTCTCCAAGCACATCTTGCTCAACAGCATGAAAGGGAGGGGGCAAAAAAAATCAGATGGAAAATATCCTGGGAGCAGGGAAGTAACTCTTCCTGCCCACTAGTCCTCCTGATTTGGTGAGTTTGTGGATCCAGGCAAGTGTATTTACTGTAGAATGTACTAAGATGCCAGGATTTAATTAAACCTAATGGATAGGGGAACGATAATATTCATGCATGGCTTTGAGAGTACAAACTTAGCTGTTACTAGTCAGGATACGTAGTTATCTTGTCTTTGCTGGATACACCTAATAAAAATGAGGCTTTTTTGCACAGCTTTGCTCCTGGGAGAATAAAAACCCCTGTCCTACTCTAAGCATTTGGATCCTCGGAAACAACTCAGAATTGTTCTGTGCTGTATCAAAGCAGTCTACAAGGGACAGGCACTTGGCTATTGTGCCATAGTAATTTTTAGTTGTTACCACTGTGCCTGTATGTCTAGAGGGCTGTATGTGTACATGTGTGTACGCTTGTGTGTGACAAGAATCGTCCAGGAGCCAGAAATCTAGTTAGAGACATTTTCCCGTCTCTTGGCTCAATAAAAAACTCCCGAGTGAAGGGCAGGGCAAACCTCTGCAGCTAAAGGACAAATCAATACTGACAGACTCCTACTAATCCCTGCAGCGGCTGCACAGGGGAAGGCAAGGTTACCTGTGTGCCTGCTGGCTGGCTGCGAGCCGGGGCAGGATTTTGCTGAGACAGGTGCAGAACCTGTTGTTTATTTAACAAGGTTGGTGGCAGCTGCTGCTACTGCTTCATAACAATTAAAGAATGTGTTGTTCAGTAGGAGGTTGCCAGGTGCTGGCTGTCCTTTATGCTATGACAAGCAGGGCAAAATTTCATATAAACACCTGCCAGCATCCCAGGAAAACCTGTACTAACGCACTATTATGTACCTGCCATTAAGCCATTTGTGGGTTCAGCTGACAGCAACATGTGCACAGCAACTATCACAGCAAGAGCTTGGAGAGATAAGATATGCCAGGGTTTCTTTTCTAACAGATGCGAGGCCAGGATGTTTGAGAAACATCAACAAGTGCTTCACACTTTACTCTCTCAAACACGCAGGGCCCAAGTACTTCGGTGGGGTGAACTGGAGCTGTGCTGCTGATGGCAGGAGAGAGCCACAATGCATGTGGCAGAGCTCTAGCAAGGACCAGGTTTGCCAAGCACAACCTAATGTTTCAGCACGGGGTTGTTTTTCCACTGGGAACCTGAGTTTTGGGTGGGCTTTCCTGACTGCACATGGGAGGCAGGTTTATACATTAGCCACTGAATCGATTGGCAAGGGTGCTCTGTCAGCTGAGACTGGTGCAATTATTGCCATTAGTCACAATCTTCCCCCTGAAAAGAGCAGATGCTAGTACTGAAAAAATCAGATCTATCAAATATTTTAAAGCATATCTTACAGTGACTCATACACTCCTCAGAATGCATATTCTGTTACTTCAGTATTTGAAACACCCAGATGTTCTGCTGCTGACATTCTCTGAGGGCGTAACTCAGGGGAAGAGGCCAAAGACAGGTACAGGCTGTTCCTTCTTTGAGATGACTCAGCTAGAGATCAGCAGTAGTTTCTCAGAGCTCCTCTACACAATATCTGTGGCTAATAGTCCTCAATGGACCATTGCCCAGCCAGAAATGGCTGGATCACAGCAGCGATGTGCCCTCTGCCCTTGGTGCAGGAGTGATGCTGGAGGAGCAGGCAGGAGGGCCAGTCTCTGACAGCTCTGGGTGCTGGGTCTGCAGGGAAGTTCCTGCACTGGGAGGCATCTCTGGCCGAGGAGAGGGTCCTGCAGCTCACAGAAATACAGCACAAAACAACAGTCATAACATGAGGAGGGGGAACCAATACATGGAAGGCTTTTCAATTCATTGCTTTACATTAGACCACCGTCTGCTTGATGAAGTTTGAGACAGTCAGTGGATTTCTGTTCTGAATTGTGTTTTTTGTTTTGAAAGGAAAAGCAAAAACCTACTCGGAATGCAGTCCTTGCAACAGTTGGTTAAATTGCCAACCTTACTGAATTAATGAGTCCAACCATAGTCACAATGCTGGGACACAGCAACCTACCCCCTTTCCTGGCCAACTCCATCCAAACACAGCTCTATGACTGCTTCTCAAGTTTAGACAGACTGTATGTGCAGGCCTGTTAATTGGGATCATTGTGCGTTTTGGAGTGTTCAGTTGAACAATGGAAATTCACAAACATAGAAGATCAAGTTAGAAATTCCTTCTGTTTTGCAACAATCCCAATCCCACTTGTAGATGAGTATCCCAGGAGTAACTTAGCCACGTTCCTTCAGGGGAAGGAGAAGGACTCTTATCCGGAGTCACTTTCTGTGTGCTGTGTATGTTTGCAATGGCAATTATTATATATGCATTTTGCTTCCTTATTGAAAGGAAAGCCTGCAGTCTCTTGCCCCCTGCAGTTTTTAGTGAATACTGTACATAAATGATTTATTTCATTCTTTAAAGCGGGCTTTGCTCTGCACAGCATCTGTCATCCTGGGATTTCCCCCTCCCCTTCTTGCAGAAATGTAGCTGGAAGCTGTTTTACTCAATCTGCGCACAACTCAAAGTTGGTTGTATTAATTTCATCAAGCTTCATCTTCTCTTTAACATTCTCTTTCATCTGGTGAGGACCTTCATTAATATGCACTATTTGTGATTAAGGTAACACTTACAGGACCATGGCAGGATAATGTGCAGATTACTACACTTCAGAAATGCTGTCCTGACATTCAACCATGAAATCCAGATTTCTAGAGCTTTGAAACAAAAAAACAAAACAACTTAAATAAGAAAAAAAAAAAAAGCTTTTTAAGTCCTTTGTTTATTTTTATTCAAGAAAAGTCTTGCTAATAATTGCCCTCTAACACACAATCTCTTCAGTTGTTGTGGCAGGGAGAAGGGCAATGAGACAAGATTTCAGCTGAAAGATAGGGCAACTCATAAATTAAGATGGATCAGAAAAGCTAATCTATAAGGAGTCAGTAACTCAATGGGATGCTAAGGTCCACTGCTAGTAGCTCTTCTTAAGCAGAGAAATAACTATGTTACACTAGGTACCACCTGGCACTGTTAGCAAACACGGTGAACCATGACTTTTGTTTTTTGTTTTTATTTTTCAAACAAAGTTCAAAGTAGCTTTCTGGAATAGAACCATCAAGTGAATGTATGTGTAAAGGCCAAGAAAATGCAGTTGCTGGCATGAGATAGCATGTGTAGCTGTGACTCTTCTGATTGTCAAAACTGCTCCCACTGAAGTGAGTACAAAAATTGCAACAGATGCAAAATTAAGCCTACAAAAAAGCCTCTGGAAATGGTGTCACCTGGGGCTGGGGCTTTGCTGATTGCAAAGAAGAGCTGGAAAACTGTTACCAACACAAGGCACATGCAGCTCAGCCGTGCATGACTCATGGGAACCCTCTTTTTCAGACATCCATTGCCACAGAACCTGGAGCCAACCATAGTGTTGGGACTCTGGCGGGAACATGAGGAGGTACGTAGGGCAGCTCAATGCAAGCATGCCAAATGCTTCAGTGTATGATCATGTCTGGCTGTCTTGGAGAGAGAGATATCAAAAAGAATGGGACTATGGGAGGCCTATCAGCACATCAAAGTAGAAGGTGCTGCTAATATGCCTGCACTGAGGTTGAAAGCCTGATCTCTTATCTAGGGAGCAGAATACAGAGAACCTAACTTTATTTCAGCCTAAAAGTAATTATATTTGTTTTACTTATTTAGCACTACAGTTCTATGCCATGAGGAGACCAGAGCAGAGGATTAGGGTGGGAATGTGGGAACAGATTTGTAAGAACAGAGTTTTCAGGAATGTGGTGGCATGAATTGCAGTTGAACCAAGAAACCAGGGAAGAAGGAACTTCGTATGTACATAAAAGGTGGCTACCAAGGGGATGGAAACTCCCTTTTCACAAGGAGTCACGTAGAAAAGACAAGGGGGGATGGGTACAAGTTTCAATTAGACTGCAGAGGAAAGTTTTTCACAGTGGAATTAGACAGTGGAATAGTCTTCCAAGGGAAGTGGTGGATTCCTCAACTTCAGATAATTTTAAGGCTCAGCTTGACAGGGTGACGGGCCAGTTCATGTGAACTGTATTCTTTACCGTAAAGGGTTGAACTGGATGATTCCTGAGCCAGTATACTGTGATACATATGAGGAAGAATACCCTTAATATACAGGATGTTATTTTTTTTCTGCCTTTTTTATGTGTAAAGGATAACTCTGGCTTTACAGAACGGCCCATCCTCTCTGCTGGAGGGTGGATGGCTGCAAGGGTGGAAGGAAGTGGTAGCTCAGAACTCCCAAGAATGTTGAGACCCAGCCCTTTACATGTTCAGCAGGAGTGTTAAAACATGTTGTGTAGATGGACAAGTTCCAGGATACTGAGCTAGAGAACAAAGGAGAACAAACCAGAAATGGCTAAGAGGATGATATTATCTGCAATCAACAGATGAAAGTGGGGTTCAGCTGGGACTTTGCAGGACGATACTGAACTACAGTTTAAATGCCTTCTCCTATATGTGGACAGGTACATGGAGCCTTCTCTCACTGCTGCTGGTGAGAGGTTGTCTGGAGATAACACTGTGCTACACGCATACACAATGATGTATTGAGATGGAAATTATTTACAGGGGCCGTTGTGGCTGAGCGGTTAGGAGAAAGGAGGGAAAGTGAAAGAGCTATGGCATGAGAAGTAGCAAAATACAAGATGCTGAAAGTTAGGGAAGAGCAAAAGGTGAGGTGGGAGCTATGGCTGCAGTTTCTCTTCTTAGACCTTATGAGGCACTTAGAACTGGGCATTGCTTTCCCTGTTCTTTACCCTAAATGTCTGTTTGTGCAAAGCATCATTTATGAGGCAATTCCATAAAGATAGCACAATTTGCATATCATATCTGCATTATATTATTTATTTGCATACCAATCCCACTTAGTTTCTCCTCCTACATTTAAAAATTTCAGATATGAGAAAATATTGAGCATTTAGTAACTACTGTCTTCTATAAAAATAATATTTAAACATGAGACCATGTGCTATTTGTTCACGATGGGAATGTTAGAAAATGCTTGTAGGATGTGCAGAAATAGAAGGCATCAGAAAAAGGTTTTGGAGTGAAAATTAGGTGCTGGTTTTAGAGTCTTTGAAAAGAGTGTGTTGGTATTGGATAATGGTTGGTGTTGAGGAAGAGGAGAATTGCTATGGTATCATTAGGCCCTTTGCTTCAGAAGCTACTAGTCGGGGGCAGCGAGGAGGCGGGTTTAAGGAATTGCTTTCTTCAGGAAAAGGGAGCTTCAGTCTTGAAGGGGAGCCAAGGAGTGCTGTAGGATAAGGAAGACTTATTTCTGCTTATGAGGATGATGACTAGCCCACAGAGAGGAAATGAATATGCTGTCACAGATTTCTGTGTGGGGACAGAGTACACCACTGG
>WEIS01028328.1:4016-24851 GCA_013389965.1 Todus mexicanus
CCTCGTGCGACGTTGCCCTGCCGAAGGGACATCGAACCCGAAATGTTTGCTCTTCCAGATGACATCAGCTGCCCTCCCTCGGCTGCTCTGGCTGCACCGCGGCGGTCCCCGCTGCGCACCCGCGGGGGGCACTGCCCGCTCGGGCTCGCCGCAGCCAAACCCCCCGGAGCCGGCAGCTCCTCCCCNTCCCGGTGCAGGGCAGCCTTGATGCCGGGCAGCCCTGGTGAGGAGCCGGGCGGGTTGCAGGAGCCCCAGCCCGGGTGATGCGCGGCTCCAGCGATTGAGGCGGAGAGCCGCTTGCAGGAGGAAGGAGAGGATTTGTCGCATGATAGTCATGGCTGCCCAGAGACGGCTCGCAGGCTGCTCTAATCCCCTGGAGCGACTTAAGGGTCCGGAGCCTGCTCCTGCCTGTGTGTGCGTGTCACAGCTCGGCTCGCCACGCGTGGCACCGGGCCAGCGCCCGGCCGCTCAGGAGCCGGGACACGAGCGATCCACCTCGCTCCGCTGCCTCCTCCGTGCCTCTACCTCCCCGGTGCCTCTGCTCAGTCACCTTCACGCTGGCGGGCAGAACGGGCTTCTCAGGAGCCAGGTTTGTACCTTGTTAGACCTGGGCTCTGGTACCATGTGTGCCTGCAGCGCCCTTTCCTTGGGCGCTTACAAGAGCTGCCTGGGGCATTGCGCTGCCCGGGGGGAAAGGGCTGTGCAATCTTTATGCATGTGGTCTAGTGCCTTGCACACTTCAGACTCCCCAAAATTCTCTCTGTCTCTTTACTTGCCTGAGCATAGACTGGTCTCCAGCCCAGCCTGGTGCTGCCTTTGACTGTGAGGGGTAGGTAGATGCAAGGCTGGAGCAGCCCTTGCTGGCCCCATGGGTGACAGTGAATGCCCATGGCACTGGCGGTGGTCATGGCAGGCACTGCAGGGTGACAGGGCCATCCTGAGGTCTCTGGCTGAGCTCTGAAAGCCTCCTGTTTGCGGCCAGGGACATCAATCACCCTCCCCCCTCCAACCCCCAGTTGGTTTCCAAGCCATTAAACCCAATGTCTGGCCCTTGCTGTGTTCTGGTTGAGGTGGGGGCACCAGCAGCCCCTCCGGAGCAGCCCGTTGTCAGTGAGCTGGCGCAGCTGATGGGCCCGGGCCTGTCCCCTCCCTGGCGAAGCACTCTCTTTATCAGAGCAGATGTTTTCCCAGATCTGGCCCCCTAAGGAAGGAGTGGCTGCCCCGGGGCCTGTGTGCCTGGGGCTGCGCCCCGGCAGGAACAGCACAGCGCCCAGCACATCGCCGGGGATCCTTCTAGCCATTAACTGATTAACCTGCTGCTCCTGGAAGCCTGGCCTGCCTGTATCTAATCAGATGGAGGCCTGGATTTCCCAAAGGGCCTTTATACCCACCCCTCAGTTATACAAGGAATCTTCTGGCCTCTTGCAACAGGAGCAGCCACTGAGGAGCCTAAAGCGCCTGATGCGAGTGGGAGGCAGGAGAGTGGATGCCCAGAGGTGCGTGTCTCAGCAAGTTGCATCTAGCAGAGAACTGCCTGCTTTGTCCAGTTTCAGTTGTCCAAGTGTGATTCTGCCATTATCTAGAGAAACAGGGATTTCCAGGGAAGGACTGAGGGACAGTCCTGAAGCCAGAGACTCTAGGAGTCCTACATCTCTTGTAAATCACGAGCTTAAACCCTAGTGAGGCAAGGTGGCCAAAGCTGGAAAGCCAGGGCAAGCATGCGTGGGAAAGCATCAAGCTTTGCTTTGCAGGAAAGGCAGTGGGGGTGGGAGAGAGGGAACGTGGCTTCCCTGGAGCGGGAATGTTTGGCATTTGCTGCACCCCAGCCACTCTTCCTCCTTCTCCATGGGGGGTTCTTGGTGGGAGGGCAACGCCTGAGCAGAAGGGAGTTGCTCCACCTCTTTCTGCTGCAGCAGAAGCCAAGCTTGTCCCAGGGGATGCATGTCATCCCTTACAATGAAAAGCTTAAACCCCAATGTGTTGTTGGTCTTGCGTTAGCAGGCTCCCATACTGTGCTTGCAGCATTTAGATACCACACTCAGCAATGTGGTCAGTGTCTGGGGTTAGGTGGGTGTGCCATGGGTCTTCCCAGCTTCCCTGGTTCCTCCCTCAGCATTCTGGAGACCAAAGGAGTTCCTATTCTTTGAAGTTTATCTGCGGTAAGTGGCTTAGTGATGGGTTCAACCTACTTATCGTGCTGGCTCTGCCCAGGGGGGAATAGTTTTGGCTGGTTGTGCCAGCTTGACACTGCTGAAGGGCTTCCCATCTGTTGTGACCTCCTCTGACTGCTAACCCCAGGTATGGCAAGCTGGTGGGGCACGTGCTGCTGTTCTTCGCCTGCAGCGTCCCAAGTGGGCCAGCTTAGAACGCCTTCATCCTCAGCAAGTGGTACAGCACAAAGATGTGTGCCTCTGCCATCTGAGGTCTGGTTTGCAGGATGGCTCAGAGATGTCACGGATGACACCTTTGCTCCAGCCAGGTATGAGCAGAGAAGCCGAGATAGTATCTGCGCTTTGCTGTCTTTTTTCTTGGCTGCTGCAGTGAGTCCTGTGCCCAGACAAGGAGGAGGGGCCCTGGAGACCAGGGCTGTGGCATGGTGACGGATGATAGTTTCCTTTCGTTTCTGGAGTGTGGGCAGGATGTGGGGTGACACAGAGGATGTGACTCGCTCTCCAATTCCCCCTAGGATCAGGAATGTCGTGGCCGAGGTTAAAGGAGACACTTCTCCCATCCCATCCTTCTCTGCTCTCCACTTGGAGTGACCAGCCAGTGCGGCCCCATGGTCAGCCTGCACTGAGCAGCAGCATCCAGTGGAGCCGCAGATGCCATTCTCCTTCCGCTCATGTGCTGGTGGCCTAGAAATGCTGGTGGTTTAAGTGTTACATAGTTTTCCTCATTGCTCTTTCAGTGAAACACAACACTTTTCATCTGTGTTGTAAAATAAATGCCCCAAAGTCCTTAAACTTTCTGACGTAGGATGAGAATGGCAGGAGGGATCCTGTCCTCATGTTCTGCATGGCTGTGGTGGTCTAAGGTGTCCTCTGTACAGGTGGCCTGGTCTTTACTTACTGTCCCCCATCCTTCCCTGGCTACAGCCCATCTCTTTGTGGCTGGAGACATCTGCCGTGGAGGTGGGGAGAGAAGATGCTTCTCCCAGGGACACATGCAGACCAACAGGAAATCTTAGGGTCAAGTCCATGGAGGACTACAAGGACTACTTGAGCTGCCACCATGTATACATCTGAGCTGCTTTCTTGGCCCCAAACTGAGGTAGAGAGAAAGCGGGTCTGCCAGGTCTCTTTTGCTCTGGCTGCTTTGCCCTGACTGCTGCATGGGTGTGCTGACTGCTTGATGCAACTTGGAAGTGTCTGACTACTCCACAAAGCTATCAGTTAGTCTGCAGACAGTGGCCCCTTGCTGGCTGTGTGATACTCAGCTGTGCACGCTGTCCTCCAGGTGTCTGACAGTTCCTTACTCCTGGTGTAAATTCAATGTGTGTAAACATTTGCAGGCAGAATACATGAGTAAGGAGAAGACCTGAAGGAACTTGTCTGTAAACACATCTTTTGCAGTGTAGAGCCTGCCTTATTCATGGGTGCAGGACTGATGTAATTTTTGGTTGCACATGCAATTCTCACTAGCTTTGAGCTCTTGTTCAAAGCTGCCTGGCTGCATCATTCAGAGATCAGTGTCCCCAGGGAGCCTGGCTTGTGCTGGGTGAAGAGGACTTGCACGTGGCGTCCTGGATTGGATTTCTCAACAGCTTGGTTTGCCTTCTCCATGCTCCCTACAGTTGGGAGACGGTGGAGTTCCTGTGAGAGAGGAGCATGGCCGGATGTGCTGGAGAATCCTGTCTGAAGTGTGGGGAATGGTTCAGCTGACTTGGATGATGCTGACCATGAGTGATGTGCTGTCTTTCCTGATAACAGTGAGCCAAGTGCTCATGTGCTAACAACCCTTGGCTTAGGAAAATGCCATCTTGGAAAGAAACAGTAGATAGAGCATCATCATCTTCAGCAGTGGGGCTACTCCGTGAAGGAATATTCACACTAAGCCTCATAATTTCTCTCCTCTGAGGAACGTGCTTTGTTGTCTTTCGTTGATGATCTCCTCTTTAGTTTATTGTGAGCTCTTAGAAAAGAGGATCTGAAGAGGCTGGGAAGAGAAAGAGAAATGCTGACTGTTACATCTGTGCTATGTATGTAATGTTCACTGAGTCAATACCAACCAGAGCAAACCCTCTCTGTTTAAATAGCCTGTGTAGTTCAACTAAAGAGAAGTACCACTGGCCGTGAAGGTATGCATGTGGCTGGTGTAGCATGGATGTTCCTATATGCAGAATCCTCTGTCCCAGCTGCATCTCCCCAAAACTGTTCAGAGTGATAAAGAGGCAGATGTAGGGCAAAAGGGCCCAGCTGCCCGGTTCTGGAGCAGCAATTGCAGGGAAGAAAGCATTTGTGCCAAAGGTGACATGAAGAAGTGTCTGGCAGAAAAGCGGGAGTCCTGTTAGCTCCCTCCTTAGGGCATTCATCTGGAGCCTGGCTCCATGAGCTGCGACCTTGTCAGATCCTATCAGTAGCACCAGGGTGGGCTGGCGCAGGGACTAGATGGGAGCCCCAGCGTGAAAGGAGCCAGGTCTGCCTAGACCAGCCTGCAGCTTCCCCATCGCTGCCTCTGAAACCACCTTGTACCACTCTGGTTTCACTTCTTGCCCCATATGTGGGGTTTTTTCACCTAATATTCACAAATGTTTCGCAATTTCTTATTTCCCATTTTACTTTGCTGTAAGGAGAATGTGTGAGCTATTTAAATGTGATCATTAAGACTGAAACTGCCGCAAGTCTGGGTTTCCTGGTTATCCTCCAGTTACCCTGAGCTCTGCAGTTCTGTCTCCGCATTTCCATCGAAGTTTATACACAGTTCAGCGAGCTCTGTAGAGCTGAGTGCCAGGAAAAACACCTACAGAGGGCCTGTCTGCCCTCCACTGCTTGGCACAGTGTCTGGGGGACTCTTGGGTCCTATCATTATAAATACAATAATTATCATAGCAACTGAACCAGTGATGGGGCCTCTCACAGATACGGTGATCAGGGTATTTGATGAGAGGGTGGAAGTTAGGGTTAGGACCAAGGCTGTGTATTAGTCCTGTTTATTTCTGCTACCTGCATATTGAGCCAATTATTAAGATTTGGCTGAATCCCACTTTCCGGAAAAGCTTCTTATTTCTAGAGGATCCTTTGCTTCTTGCAGTTTCTTCAAGTGGTTACACAACCTGGTTTTAAAATAAATCCTGCTTCATTTCTAAAGTGTCTGGCAGTTCCATCCATTTTTGGGTCCTACTTTTCTTCTGCTTCTTGAGAGTTGTTTGATCCCAGATAACTTCTATGACTGCAAGAAATTATTCTCCAGCACCGAATTGCCTCTAGGTTGCTGGCAAAGGTGTGACAGCAGGTAGCAGAGCAGTGGTCTCCATACTGCTGGCAGTGGCTTCCTTGCAGCAGGGTTTAGTTGGCTGAGCATGCAGGGACCGAGGCAAGGTTTACAACCTGTGCTGTGCCACATGCTGCTTTGATCCCCTTGCTATCAGTGTCTGGGCTAGACAGGGCAGCTCTAGCTCTGGCAAATCTACATAATGACATTAACATTTTCACAAGTACTTTTGCATTACAAGGGATATTTCTGAATAGCAACAGTGACTTGATTTTTTTTTCTGTTTTCTCTGGAAGGCTTCTTTCTCACCTCAAAGCATAAGCAGTAAACTTCCTTACTTTTGTTTATGCGTCCCAGACATGCATCAGCTCTTGTTTCAACCAAATGTCCTGGGAGTTTCTGTTCAGCAATTCACAATCCTCTTTAGGTCTATGACTTTCCAGAAGACATTCCTTCATTTGAAGTGCTCCTTGCATTCCTTCTTCCCTGAAGCTGACCTCTCACTTTGGCTGTATTTTAATCCCATTTTGTTCAAACAAGCGGGCTGTGGAATCCACACTGCTCTGATGGTCTCATCCTCATGGGTACTTACTGATTTACCAGATGTTGGCATCTGCTAGTACTGTCAGCACTACTTTTGATTTTAGGTCCTTGATGGGAATACAAAATTGTACTGACCCAGTCTCTGCAGAGTTTTGTTTGATACTCCCTCAATTAGTCATGGTTTTCCCCATTCATAACAACTGTTTTGAGATCCCTTTGCTGCTGTTTGCTTCTCAAGGGCTGACTTTTATCAGAATTCTGTGTTTTAGATAATCGGTGCCATGAGAATATATTACCGTCCTTTTTATCTCTTATGCTTGGATGCAAAGAACAAGGAAGTCTTTCTGACAGGACTTCTTTACACATATTGACTGGCACTGGACAATGATTAAAGCTAGACTATCTTTAAGCTGGAAAAGCTGAAGGCAAAACCTCTGTATTTTCCCCAGGACTGTGAGATTAAGCAACCCATGGTTACATGGGATCATCCTGCTATTGCCTTCGTTTATGCTCTGACCCTTCTAGTCTCTTGGAATTTCCTCAGCATTTCCAGGCGTATAAAAAATGAGTATCAGCTGGTGAGAAACTTTATTGGACAGATCTCTGGGAACTTTTGAACCTGTTGATTTTTCAGAATGTTTTACATCCTTTCCATTTACTAATATATGGGAAAGCACTTCAGCATTTCAGTGTGATGCAAGAGGGGTACTTTCCAGGGATATTTATTAAAAACTTCTGCGCATCTCCATTGCTATTCATAGTGCTACCGTCTCAGTCTAGTCATTGGATGCTGCTACTAGCACATGTCCTTGTCCCCAGTGATTTTAAAAGAGAAAATAGTGAAACATGGACTCTACTGTCTTTACTATTACCCAATTTCTTACTTGTGTGGACTGTTTCCCCCACTTTCACTCTGACAGTGCATCCCAGCTCCAAGGCACACCACTTGCTTTTTGTGAGGTGTTTGAGGGAAGGACACCGACGATGATCAAACACCAGAGAAATGTTTCACGTGAAGAGTTTAAAACTCTGAGAATACTTTATTAGTGAAATGACAAATAGGGGGAGACATGACAAAAGAGCAGAAAATAATGGATGAGACAGAGAAGGTGGATTGGGTTCTTCTGTTCCTCCATCTCTGACTGTGAGAAAAATGGATTTTCTGCTTCACAGTGAGGAGACTGATTGATTAAAAAGTGTATGTTTCCATATAATGTGTGAGTAAATGGTAGAACTTCACGTGACAAGGAATTATTGAAGTCAAGGATGTGGCAAGATGCAAAAACGTATTGGCTGTAATCCCAAATTATGCATAATAAACATCACAGAAGAAATACTGTTTCAAGGGCTCTCATCTGAGATTTTTATAAAATGCATTGCATAGTGGCTGCTCGGAAGCAGGATGCTGGAGCTGGTGTTTCTGTGATAGATTGATGTATCCTTATGGCTTCCTGAGGTCCTGAGCTCTCCCCTCCGGACCTTGAAAGCCCCTCAACTGTCCATCAGCCTCACTTCAGCCTTGAAGCTGTTGGACGAATTTGAGTGAAGGAGGGAGCTGCAAGGGAGCTGCCTCACTATATATTTGGTGGAAAGAGAGAGAGGAGATCCAAAGCAATGTCCAAGTTGAGGGCAGGGCAGGAATAGCTCTTTACTTGCTCAGTTTGGAGCCACTAGCTTGTCAGTGAAAGTTTTCTAGGGCCAGGCTGGCCTGTTGCACATGCCATGTTGTCTCCTTCCTTTCACAGCTACAGAGATGTGGGAAAGGCATTGCATTGTGGCTGTAATTTGTGGGATGTTCAGAGACAGGGAAGACACATCTGTAGATAACCATGTGAGTAATGTGCCCTAGGGGATGAATTGTTTTAATTCAAGGTTTAGCTGAAGAGGAGCTTGTAGGAAGGCATGGAAGTGGTGCTGGCTTTTAGAAACTGAACTTTAGTATGCATTTTCGAGTACTCAGGTGTTTCCAAACTCTGTAGGACTGTTGCTTCACCTGAGGAGGCCAATGAATCCACTGCCCACGGTGGAATTGCAGGGGGCAACATAAATTGAGCCTGGAGAGAGCTTGCAGTGGAGTCTGGAAAGGTGCACGCCTGCCTCCTTCTGTGCAACTTGTGCTCATGGCAAAGGGCAGCCTTGAGGTATGGAAAAACAGTTGGGGGTCACTTCCTCCACGCTCATGGTGAAGAGCTGGTGTAGTTGCCGTAGTGAGTAGTTGCTACTTTGAGAAGATCAAGAATTACCTTCAAGGACCAGGCATTTCCTGGAGGATCTCTTAAGTTGGGAGATGTGCAGGAGACTGGGGAGAGGAGAAGCTGTGCAGCAGCCAAACTGGGGGAGGAGAGAGGAACAGAACAGATGGAAGGGGGAGGCGGAAGAGGGGTAGGAAGCAGTGCGCATACATCGGTGACCAGAAGCGACAAACTCCTATTAGATGATTTAAAATGCACCAACCTTTTCCTGATACTGCTCTTCTGCAGAGCTGCTGGCAGACTGAGGGCATTTCTCCTTAATTAGCAAGGAATGGGGCTGCTAATTGGCAGAATTAGTCTGAGTCATGGGCTCAGCCTGGTCTGCAGCTCTCGAGCATTAGGACCCATGGCTGCAGCTTTACGCTCAGCTCCATGAGCTGTGCTGGCTTGCAGAGGCTGTCCAGGCACACTGGGCTGCTGTGTGGGAACCATGGGTCCTTCCTCGGTGAAATCCAGCCCATTTTTGCTCTGCAGTGTGTCATCCTTTGCCTTACAAGAAACAGATTTTGGTTTCTGTTATCCCTGCTGCTGCTGTTGCAGGTATTGTTCCTCCTCCCAGCTGCTCCCTGTTGGCTGCTGCTGGCTCATCTGTTCTTGGTTCTGTCTCTCTCTTACCTGCAGCCTCCTGGGCTGTCCCCCTCCCTTCCAGCAGCTGGTCCAGATTTTGCTGATGAGGTATAACCCAGGGCCTGGCTATATGACTTCATTTCAGCCTGACAACAGAAAAACAGCAAGGTTGCATTCCTTCCCGTATGGGTCTAGGGTGTCAGAGACTCCCTCTCCCCACCAATCTTGTATCCATTAGCTAAGTCTCTTTCTGTCTGTCCTATCACTTATTCATGATCATCTAGATCAATCTGTTGAAAAGTGCATTTATTGAAACCTGATCACGGCTTTGTCTGGATTGCAAGGGCCTTTCTAGCCCAATCTCTGCTATGTGGTCTACAACCACAAAGCCCATTGAGGCTGGGAAGAGAGCTGGCTTAGCACAGCGCTGCTTCCAAGCCTAGGAGCGTATAGATTCATTGCCAGAAAAAACACAAGGCTTGGATGCCTAATACCCACTGAACAGCCTCAATGGACCAGGAGGACAAAGGTATGTATATACACAATACTTACAGCTGAAAATCTTACAACACCCACAGAGAGTTTTGGTTTGTACTCACAGTGCAGGGGTGTATGTTTTTGAGACATCCCTGCCCCTTGCAGAATGGCTGCAGCAGTGATCAGGGATAGTTACCCAAACTAAGGCACTGCAAGAGCCTCGGGTAGTATTGTGTTTGCAGGTAGATCTGGAGGCTTTGAGAGCTGTGTGCATTCATAAAGAAAACATTACAGAAACATCCTGTAATGGAAGTAGTAGAGAAATCGTGTGCATATTTCATACACTGGAAAGTGTCTTCCAACCAAAAGCACTTTTCTTCTCTGAATAACTCCTGGAAAATTGATGCACCAATCCTAGTTGTAGCCCCTGCTGAGCGTGTTACAAGGAGGAATGGGGCATGTGAGAGCTGTGGGAGAGAGGCAGCACTAACTGCTGCCTCAAATTCTATACAACTGGGACAACTCATTCTGGCTTGTGCCTGGGAAGAAGCAGTTTCCAGAAGAGAGAGCACATCCTGGGGGAACATGAAGATTCGAAGTCGAGTCCAGACTACAGATATAAGAAGACTGCAGGATATGAGGACTTGTTTCTGAAGTGTGGTACAGTTGCAGAGCAGTGGCTTGCTCATATCAGTCCCTAATGTGTCTCCTGCTGGGCTGGGAGGTTCTGGAGGGGCAAAGGCACCTGCAGGTGCAGAGTTCTTCAGTAGCTGGATAGCTAATGATGAGGGTGCACCTACTGGTGGCTACACACTTTGCTTTAATGCATGGGTGCTGTGCTTCTGCAGTCAGGGTTGTGTGCTGCTCATCTGCCTCGATGCCCCTTCTCTGGAGTGTAGAATACATGATCACCCTCACCCTTTCCCTGCTGACACAGCAAACTGCATCTGCTGAGGTGCAGATACTGGGGTGAGATTGCAAGAGGTAACTTCTGTAGCAGTCACTCTAAAAAAAAGTCACAGAAGGCCAAAGAAATCTGCGGCTCCAGTTGATTTCTTGATATCATAGATACCAGGAAATGTTATTTATTTCCAAGTCTAGGATCCTAAAGTGGCAGGTATAATGTGAACAGAGAAAAATGACATCTGAGAGTTTACTGTCTATGGTGAAAGATGTGGTGTGAGAGTGAGGCAGTACTGATGAAACGGTGCTCTAAGTATGCAGGCCATTTTATTTTCTAAATTATAACCCCGTGTTATGGGATCAGTTTTCAGGATTGTGCTTTGCTATGCACTTTGTGGCAAGGCCAGTTCCTGGACAGAGTGTCACTGAGGCCATAGGAATGAGGATCCTGGTCTCAGAGAGTTCATTTAACATCCGAGTGACCTGCCCTTGATACAGGAACTGTGGTACATTATTGCTTTATTCTTTGTTTCAGTACCTGCTGTGATAGCTTCACTTAACAACAAAACCACCCCCCTAATAAACTCCTGGTTAAAAGAAGAACTGGGAGGGGATGAGCTATTCTCATTATACAAGGGGCTCAAGTTAACTGTATCATCAGCATTCAGCCAGCTTTATTCAGTGGAAAGCGGTTACACAAAATTATTGCTCTGCTGTTCCTTAGCTGTCTTTTAAGGTGTTCTTTTCATATCAGTGATTGCTTCTTGCTTCATTTTGTTCAGCTGTTTTATCACTAGATGCAGGTGAGCACTTCTATATCCCAGTTTGAAAACTGAGGATTTTTTACTCTTGTGCTAGGGCAGCGGGGTTTTTTTCCATCGTCTGTGATGTCTGCGGGAGCTGGGACACCCCAGAGCTGGCAGGTCACTGCTTTGCCACGCTCCCCTTGCTTCTCCCATATAAGTTCAGCCTTGCTGCCTGGCAGTTCTGGGGAGTTTTCTGCTCAATTTAATCGTTTCAACTGATCAATGAAATGTGTGGCATTGGGGGAGAGGGGAGTGATGTGAGGGCAGTCTCTCTGGTGTCACCATCTGTTTCTGTGTTTAGTCAAGGCTCCTTGGGGAATTTCGTGTTTAGAAAAAAGGGCTGATGGAAAGGGATGCACTAAAACAAACTCGGCCTTTCAGGAAATGGGGGCTATGCTGGGCAGAAGTTACAATAACTATTTGCTCTGTGGTTCCTACTCTGGCTGTCTCAGCATGATGTTCCTTGTGGAAGCAACATAAATGGGTGCAGTTACTCTACTGGGCAGAGGCAATTGCTGTTGTAAAAACATCTACAACATCAAAGTAAACTGAAGTAAGTAGCTCTGGGCAGCTGAAATGCCACAGTGCCTCAGAGTTTCGTGTTGCCTTCTACTCAGCAGCACACAGAAGGATCTGCCATAAGTCTATAGGAAATGGTGCAATATTGTACGAAATAATTTGATCTCCTTTGGGGAATATTTGTTACTACATTTGCACATGGACTTCTGCTGGGAAAGGAGCCTGGGTCAGTCTAGGCTTTCTGATAATTTCTAGGTGCCGAAGATACCAGAGGATCTCATTGTCCATATCCCCTTTTTCCCTCGAGATGGTACCTAATAAATAATAGGGTTTACGCCTGTGGAGTCTCTCTTGTGTGTCAGATTATCAACAGCCACTATCTCCAAATTAATTTATGAGCTGGGACAGACCATGTACGTGGCACACTCCCAGTGCTGGTTTGTATGTGCTTGTGTGGGTGCTGTGGCATTAGGGTGCAATGTGTGTGAAAAGAGGGTGCACGCCTGACCGCCGATTAAATGGCACTTGCCTGCAGGCTCTTGTCTATGTGCTTCTGGGTTACTGGTGTCTGAAGTCATTGAAATGCACTGTTAGGAATGAGTGTTTAGGATAAGTGTATTAGAAAAGGTTTTCTTTCACCCCACCGTTGGGAGCTCCTGACACAAGTTTGCTGTTTTCTGACTCTTTGCTTTATACCGTGATGGCAGTAGGAGCCTTTGGTGAAAATACCATAAAGATCTTCTACTAATGCCTGTTGCTGTTCCTATGCTTGTGCAGGATATTCAGAGTGTGATTTGGGAAATGGATGATTTCTTGACAGCAACGTCTTGTCCACATGCCTCACGACACTTTGTCTCAAGCATCGGGAGTTTCAGAAAATGCAGAGAATGTAATGAAGACCTCTATATAGTTCCTCAAAATTTTATTCAATGCATTGCTTACCAGCTCTCAGGGATCTTGGAACGTAAATCTGTAACATAAGATAATATTTCTTTCTGTTGCTGTTGCTCACTGGCCATGAGGATGAGTTTTACACACCATCCTTGAGTTAAAGAGCAGATGCACTCGTGCTTTTCATTCACTTGGTGAGGGAAATTAATCTGCCTGCTGTGAAAGCTCCAGAGCAGAACACAGCGGCAAAACTAGAATCATGTAGGCTTTTTTTCATGTCATTAAAACTAGTTCCTTTATTGGGAGGACTGGAGGTTGGCCAGTAGACTTAGCTTCTACAATAAGGAAAATCCAGGATACTGAAGTGTTTAAAGTGACTAAAGTAGTTTAAAGACCCCACCTAAACTAAACTAAATCATTAGAAATAGAATTAGGGTTCCACATTCTGTATAATGTAATATAGAACTACTATTGCATCTCTTCAAACACAATAAGCCTATAAGCAAAGAGCTAATGGCGCTGACGGGTTTAAGAGGATAGGAAGGGCTTTTATAATCAATAACTTAGGAGCAGAAAACAAATTAGAAAGAAAGTAGGTCTATGAATCGATGAAAAGCAGGATGGTCTTAATGTTACTCAACAGTTCAGCACTTTGTCTTTTCTCAGTACTTATCTAAGCAGAGTTTATGTGATTTCTATGGGAAAACACGGAACAGATTAGTTTGCAATCACTGAAATGCAGTGTGACATTGCGATAATTTTGCATAATTGCTGGTCATGCTCTCCCTGATATGCCTTTGCGCTCCTGCGCTTTCCCTTGTGCCAGGTCCCACAGTCAGACAGGGCAGAAGAGGCCAATCCAGCAAACTGATTTCCCCTGCACTTTTTTGGTTGCTAAGCTAGGAGGTCATAGAATCTGGAGATCATCTAGTCCAACTACCCTGCCAAAGGAGGATCACCTAGGGCAGGCCACACAGGAAAGCATCCAGGCGGGTTAAGATCTTCAAGATCTTCTTGCCCTGCAGGTCCCTGTATATGTGTTATCAAAAGTCTGACTTTGTGGTCAGGGTTGTGTTGAGAGACACTGAGCAATTTATGATGATGTAGCGTGTGTGAAACTATATACATCAGAACCATCATATATACATTGGTGTATATATATATCAGAGAAACACTCAAATCATGCAAGAAACTTGCAGGAGAGACAAACAAAGTAATGTGAAGCTCACTGAGCTGTTGCTGATGATTTCTGGAAGCATTTTGACTTACAATAATGTGTGGGTGTATGAAATTGTAAACATGCTTTATTTACATTTCTTATTATTATAGCATGACTTTTAGTGACCGGCTATTCTAAGTTTGAAAATATTTAGACAGTTGAACCCACTATGCTGAGTGTTTGTATCTTTCCATGACTCTTTCTGTAAAAGCTGATTTTTCCTTACATTGGTTTCCCCATGAAGCTGTTTTTTAACGAAACACCAGAGGAAGAAAAAGTTTTAAAATCAAAACCAGTTTCTCTTAGAATTTGTGTAGGACTTACTTAAAAATTTTAAGCAGCTGTGGCTTGGAAGGACCCTCTGAATACTGCAGCTTCTCCCAACTTTCCTTGGGTGTTTGTACCCCATGTGCAGATCTTGCAGGCTCCAGTTCTTCCTAACGGAGGTCTTCTGTTTTTTTCAGGGTGCCAGGGTGTGGCTGCGGGAGCAGGACCAGCTGCAGCCATGCACTGTTGGCTCATGTGCCGATGGAAGTGTGCTCTTCACCTCAGATTATGGCATGGTAAGTGAAGTTTGCATGAGGCTGTAGCCTAGGCCAAGTTGCAAGATGGACTTCTTGGTCTTGCATGACCTTCATGTTAAAAGGAAATGTATCAAGTGAAATGCTGCAATTCTGTCTGAAAAGTGTCCCTGCTCTGTTACAAACCATGTCAAAGGTCTAACAAAGGTTAAAAAGAGAAGATTGTTCTCTTTCTTTTGTTCATGTGTCTGCCCATCTCACTTTGTTCTGTTTTTTCTTGTGCCATCTTTTAGAGTTGCATTAGCAGCCTAGCAAAAACATAATATTGGCAAAGTGCTCCTGGCCCAAATGGCCACAAGGGCTGACAGTGCAGTGGAAAATAAGTAAGTGCCAGGCAGATGTAAGGAAAGATCACGTCATACCTTTTTGGACTTGTCCTCTTCTAAAATGTGTCCAAGTCAGCAGAGAAGAGAGAGACAGGGTGGTTTGCTGCCTCATGGTTTAAAAGTGCTATAGTGATTTTGCTCTTGACAGAGTCCATTTCATGTTGTGCATCTGCAGCTTGGACTCCTCTGAGTGTAACTGTCCCATTCCCCCTTCCCACGTCCACAGTTCTCTTGTGGAAGTGTTCATGGCCAAAAAATTCATGTACTTTTTTGGGCCTGTGCTGGCAGAGTAGGGGTCCTGCTGTTGGCAGAGTCACACTTGTCTGATACACAGGTGGAGAAGTGATGTGGAGAAGACTAGAGAGGCCTGGAGAGAGCCTGTGTGCTAGAGTGGCTTCATTCTACACTGATGGTGGACATCAACTGTGTAGTTTTGAAAGCTTCCTGGCTAGTGAGAATTGGGCTGTGGGGCAGTCTCCCAGTGGAAGAAATGGAGTCCTTGTCACATTAGGTGTGACTGGGCAGGTCTGGGGCAAACACATCTGGGGAAATAAGCCTGTTCCTCCTCCCCAGCTGCTTCCAGGTACAGAGATGCTGTTTCAATTGCGCAGGCTTTTGCAGGCATTGTGGGTGTCTCATAAAGGGCTCCTGTGCCAGATTATTCCTTCCCCTCACTGACAAGGGTACAGGCTTAGAGCTGAGAAGGGGCACTCCCTGGGCACCTGCAACATGCTGCAGTGATCAGCACCCTGCAAGGGACTTGCAAGGGTGGCTCACTTGAGGGGGCAGGGTGACCTCATTCTGTCTTCAGCCTGCAGCTGCATGGATAGCCTCTCTCTAGCAGTTACAGCAGCCTGAGGACTCCAAGAAGCAGGCAGGAGAAACCAGTTAGATCAATGCTATAGATCATAGTTCATTCTCTGTGGAGTCTGTTAGTTCCTTGCTGATACCTGTGGGGCCTGACAAGAAGGGATGAAAATGAGATAGAGACCAGAGTCCCAGAAGGGAAAAAACCGCCCAGATTTCTTTGGAAGGGTTACCGCAGGCCAGTTTGCTTCTCCAGGCTGCCTGTATGAAGTCTCCCATCTGTCTGTCTTGGGTCTTACCATCTAGTGCAGCTTGGGATGCTGGGTGGGAGATGGCACATGGTTGAATGCAAGAGTGGGAAGCAACTGAAATAACTTTGTGAAATGCCAGCATCGTGCTTGAGGAGGAGGATGTGGCTATGGTAGAGAGGAACAGTCACATAATCTCAGCTGTGTTGAAAGGGGATGAAGAAGATGACCTGATAGCTAAAGAGTGCGTTACTGAGGAGGAGAAAGCTTTAACAGGAAGAAGGGTTCAGCAATTGAGGTAAGAAGAGTGCAGCTGCACATAGAGAGAAGTGGGTACTTCCCAGAGCAATGATAGAAGCTAATAGCTGTCACTGTACAAACACTTTGAAGGCTACACCAGATGCATACATGCCAACATGCACACAGGATGCCACTGCTTAATTGTCTTCTCATCTGCTTTGCTTTCCTTTCTCTTGATATGACCACCTCCCCCAGACACTGACTGCTCCTATGGAGAGTGCAAGGGCAAACCTGGAATGTGAATAAGCGTTGCTTTAATCTTCCCATGGTCAGAGACATGATGTCACCTGTTTGTTTATTGGGGTTTTTTTGTGTGTGAAAGACTGGTCCTGGTCTCTTGGAAGCCACTGCCATCATTATTCACAGTCACAAGTGCAGTGTGCGATACTTGTCCAGCTTGGGGCAGCTGGAGGCTGCTGCCTGGCTCCTGCTAAAGGGATTCTGGTAAAAAATCTATTAACCTTCCATTGATCTGTCCCTGACAGTAGTGAAGGTGAGACATTGACTCTGTAGCAAAAGAAGGGAGTGTGTTGTATCGTTTCTTGCTAGGAAGCTTAAATAGGTGAGAACAGGAACGGAAGAATGGCTATAAAAATAAGGAGCAAATCTGTGCCTTACTCATTTCCTCTTCCGGTGCTGAAGTATAAAACTGTGGAAAGGGTCGTGTTTCTGGTAGGAAATCAAACCATATGCCCAGGTGTCATGAGCTTATTTGTCCTTCTCCCCATTTCTGCAGGTGTTCCGGTACCCCAAGGCCTCCCTTTCCAGAGAAAAGGTCTTGCCAATGCACCAGACCAGTGTCGATGGGGTAGAAGATATGTCCATGCTGGGAGATCTGCATGAAGCTGCCATCCTGCTTAATCTTCACCAACGCTACCAACAGGGTAACATCTATGTACGTGCTCAAGCTGGGCCACATCCTTCTGGATAATGATCTTTCTTTATCTTCGAGGCTACCACATTGCATGTGAAATACTGATTTTTGCATTGTTTCCTGCACAATTGTTTCATGTGGATAGAAGTGTAGGGGTTTTTTTGCCTTGTCAGCTCCATCAGCCCTGTAAGATCTTGCCCCTGCCAGAGAGGCTTCTTTGCCCCTGCAGAAGGAATTCCAGAACATGAATGTTCACCTCTAGGCTTCATGATAATTGCATAGCTCTGTATCCTCTCTGAACATCCTTTTTTTAGAAGCTGATATTCAGATTCCCCAGATTCCCGATTAATGCTGTTCAGAGGTTTATAGGGCCAAACAGAGTGGAAAATGCAGTGAATACAAGTTGGTGCTGAGCATCCTTCCTGATCCAAATAAAGCTATTGCTCAACAAAACTAGAAAAGCAAACCTGTTGCCTAGTTCTTTTGCTTTTACACACAATTGCACCTTTTTTGAGTTGCTTTGCTCTCCTTGCACAGATGAATACTCAAAGCATCTCCTGATTTCCCTCCTGGACCCTCAGGAAGGAGGCAGGTGTTAGGAAAGGGACTTGTGAGGGAAAGCTCAGGTGGAATGAGGCATCCCTGGAGGACTGGGGTGGCAGCATGCTCTGATGAGATGTGGAGAGAACAAGGAGCATGTATTACAAAGACAGCCTTACCTTGCCTTACTCTTACTTTGCTTGTCCACACTATGTGCGCTTGGAGTTTTTCAGATTATGACAGAAAAAATGTAAATCTCTATCCATGTTGCATAGCAACCGTTACCAAGGCAACCAAACCATATGCACCTGTATTCCAGGAAATGATCAATAAAGTGACCCCATTTCTGAACCATCTCCTGCATCACGATGCAGAGGAGACTGCAAATTGTTGCTGTAGACCTCTGCCTGTCGTCTGTCAACACAGCCTTGTGACCCTGTGGCAGCACCCCTGTGCACGCACTCTTTTGATGGCCCTTGTCCTTGCTGCTATTCCTGACCCATTTGACATGGGCTGTGTGTTTGTGCAGTTGGGTATATTCCTCCTGCTTCCTCTTCCTCACACTTTGAAATGCGAGGCAGGATTCTCTCCCTTTTTAGTCTATGCCTTTCACCAGAAATGCCACAACACCAGCACTGTGACAGTGTCACAGCAGCCGTATCACCTTAAGCCTTTCCTCTAACTCTTGTATGTCATTCCTTCTGTTCAGCGTTAGTTCTGTGTAAAAGTGTTAAAGTTTAAATATGATGTAAGATTTTACCTGTGCATAGTGCATGAATGTCAGCTGTGCAACTTAGTTCTGAATTATTTTGAGATTTATGAAGGCGTCTGACTTTTGTTAACATGCTCAGCACTGGGAAGATCCCCTCAGTGAAGGTCTGTAAACCTCTCCTTGAGCAGGACTGTATTCTGGTCTATGGTTGCATGATGTCTGACCTGGAGAACACCAAACTGTACAAGTGCGGTTTTGCATTTCTGCAGCACAAACATTAATATTGCAGTTACCTTCTCACTAACTATTATGGGCTGGGCTGTAACATAGCCCAGCTTGTTTTCAGTTAAGCACAAATTGAAAATGTCAGCTGGAGTGCCACCTAAAGACTTGCAGTGATATGTGAATACCATGAGTGCTACAGGGCTTGAGTTTGTTTAATATCATCCCTGAAAGTCTTAGACTAAGGTGCAGATGAAGCTGTACTGAGAGGAGTGATGTCTGTCAGTCAGGGATAAAGGTGTTTGGAAGGAAGTAAGAGAGATCAGAAACAAGTGGAGAAGTATCATCATTTTCTGGAAAACAAATTCACCTGAAGGAATGAGTAATCTGGAATACTGGTAACTAATATTAAATAATAAAAATAATTAATGAGAGGATGGAAAACTGAGAATGTGAAGTGGACAACTACTGTGAAAAGGGGCAGTGCAATCCTTTTCTGGTCAGGGACTGTAGGTAGCAGTATATCTAAGCTGGTGTGGTACCCATAATTAATTTGCTACAGAAATACTCTTGTTTTCCAAAGAAATACTATTCAAACTCTACCAAACTGTTTAAGGAAATTATGTGAGCACAGCAACATCCTGCAGCTTTTAGGAGTGCATCTTCTTGCTTTGTTCCTGCAATTCCTGTATTGTGTAATAGAAGCAGACCCCACATAATGTGCATAATGTATACATGAGCCAGGGGCTGTACTTCCATATTTTGTGCTGTCCCTACCACTGCCATGCCTAACCACCTAAGTAGGATCTATTGTCTTGAAAAGTAGAGAGGCACGTGACTTGTCCTGCTCTACAGAGTTATCTGGGCATGATCACTCCTGGCTAATAGAGTGGTTGGTATGTACATGGTTGATGCACAAATGCAACTACTATTAAAAATTGTGGATAGAGATTGCCTAGAAGGGACTGCAGGTGATGAAGAGACTGCAATGGGGAGATAGAAAAGTTTCCTAGAAACACCTTTGAAGGAGATGGTTGTAGTGGAAGAAGTTCTGAAAAGGACTGCAGTGGGAGCTCTTCCTTGGGAGAGCTGAAACTAGAGTGAGAAATGCAAAAGGAAACATCTGAGAGGAAAAAGTGCTGCGAAGGTCTGAGAGAAGTGTTAGCATGGACATCTCTGTCTTATAGTCTCTGGACAGTGTCTGTTGCTCAGCTACTTGTACAGTGTTTTTTCCTGCTTAACATTTTCTTTCTCTGTGCTTTCCCATTTTCTCCTACCTGTCTTGCCAAAGATCATCTGCTTGCTTATTGCTTTCATCACCAATGAATTATATTTCTGTTCACAAAGGTCCATGTCAGAGGGTCCTCAGGATTTGTTCCATCCTAGCCTGTTTATACTGATAATGCAGTTAGGCATATGTGATGGGTTTTTTTCCCCCCGATGATCTCCATCTGCTGCTTTAATGAATTGAGTCTGTAATATTTTGGTGACTATAGCATCTTATCAGTCTGGCTTCAGAGCTTGGCATTGCTGTACAGGTCCAGATTTCATCTGGCAGGAGGAAGCCATGTGTGTTTCTTGTCACCAAGCATTTGGTTTACAGCTTCTCCAGCGGATGCGTGCAAATCCTTCATGATTTGAAAATAATACTAGATGTTGTCCCTGGCTACAAAGCTTGACACTACTGCAGCCATCTAAGTGTTTCCTCAGTCACCCCTGCTGAGAATGGGTATTCCTGGAGTAGAGCAGCCCAAGATGTCCCTGTGGAGGAGGCCACGGCAGCAAGATTTAAGCTAGGTGTTGACCATATTACAAAGACATTGTTAGAAGAGAAGTGGCACCATTGCTCTGAACTGCAGCTCTGAGAATAACTGGATTTGAACTGGTTGGCTGAACCGAGAAAGTCATGCCCCAAAAAACAAAATTAATTTCCTTCTGACTTCACAAAAGAACATGTTTGAAAGTCAATATTAGGCTCTGGGTATTTTATTTTAAACCTTACTAACTCTTTTCTTGAATTGTGAGATTTTTGAAATAAATATTTTCAAAATAAAATGTTTAGAAAATGTAGAGATGTTTTAACTTGAAATCCTGAGCTTCATCTTCAGCTGTCAATTCTGACTTGGCTTACCAAATGATTTAAGCTGCTCCAAATAGCATTTTTCAGCAGAAGAAAAATGATATGCTAATTCATGGCTCTTCGCACACGTGTGTGTCTCTCTGTGTGTTCCACCTCTTTGTTTAGGAGGTGCTTGAACCCTGCCAAGCCCCCTCCACTTCAGATTGTGGATAGGGACATTGAAAGTATCTCCTGACACTCCTTTAGTCCCGGCTCTGCTTTTCAGCACAGTGCAAGGTAGCTGGGTATGAAGATGACTTCATGTTTTTAAATTCTGTAAGCTTAATTTATCAAAGACAACAGATTAAGAACATTTTATTGTAAAGCAGTGAAATCCAAACTGCTTTATCCATACCCAGTCATGAAGCCTCAGCCCTGGGGTTTGACATTCTTTGTCAAACTGGGGAGCTCTCTGCTGAAGCCCAGCTTCCTTATTTAGGCTTTCTCCCTTTGCCATGAATTATTTCAGGGTCCAAGTTCATCGTGATTTTTTTTTTTT
>WEIS01028331.1:1941-25077 GCA_013389965.1 Todus mexicanus
TAAGAGTAAATATGAATCATTCTTTGACAAGTTGGAGAACCATTTTGTTCCGAGAAGAAATACGTATATTTTTTGTGCGTCAAGAAGTTCACCGGACGCTTCAGAAGGGTTTTTTAAGGGCTTGTAAAGCTCTCTAAAGCTGGAGACTGTTTTTTATATATATATACATATAGCAGTTGCCTAACAAAGTCTGAACTGTGAATGGGATTCCTAGGTGCAGTTGCAATAAACTGATTAATAGCGTCATTCATGGTATCATCCCTCATTCATATGTTTACTATAAGTAAAGAGGAGTAAGTTGGCAGGAATATAGCGGCTGCGACTTTAAACGTGATACTCTTGGGGGAAAGTTACAGCTAACGTACGCACAGACAGGCAATGCGGTTGGTAAAGCTACAAAGAACACCCCAGGAAATAATTTTTGGAGAAAAAGCAGGAAAAAAAAAAAAAGGCCATGAAGTGCTAGTTCTGGGTTGGTCTGTGGCACGCAAAAAAGCAAGGTGAGTAACGTCACCCAGCTAGTCAAATCAAGGGTTGAAAATAAGGAGTTGTGTTTGTCAAAGGGATGGGTCAGGGGTGATCCCAGTTTATTCAGAAACAAGCGCTCACAAGTAGAGTTTGGGGGGGTTTTATCCTGGAGGCAGCGAGGACTTGATTGTGTCATCAGATGCTTGTAGAACAAATCACCGAGAAGGCCACGCAGGGTGCAAAAGGAAATGCAAAACTGGTCATAGAAGTACATGTCCTGGCTGTGAGATGCAGCAGCTTGGGCCGCATCTGGAGCCTCAAGAGAAGAAACAAATAATGGGTCAATATTTCCTATGAGGCTGCTTGTTTTATTCAGAAGCAAATAACGAGTCAATATTTCTGCTTATTTCGCTTGAAGGAGTTCTTGAACAGCGACCAAGTGGCTGAAGTATGGAGAAACGTTTGAGGTAATGAAAAATGCCCCAGTGTTTCACTGGACCAGCCTCTGCATGATTAGCTGAAACAAGGCATTTGGTTCATACCAAGAAAATAGTAGCCCTCGGGAGCAGACAGCGTGGCCATGATAGCAAGCCCTTGGGCTACCTTCCTGCCTAGGCTGAAATGCTCCCAGGCCAACACTGCTCCTATTTTTAATCGCTGCTCTATGAAAACCCGCGTTTCACGGGCCCTGAATTGGTGCTTTACAGGCAGAGAGACCTGGGAGCACGTTTATCACCCGGCTGTCATCGCTTTAGAGGAAACGGGCCAGGCGGGCTTTCGATGTTGTCCTAAAGCCACCCAATGAGATGGGCGCAGTGTGGCCTTTTGCACGAGGAGAGCGTGCTGCTCAGGGGTGCGAGTCATGAGGCAAAGAGCAGAGAGCCGGCCCAGGGCGATTTTGGCCACCGGGATAAATGATACCCTGAATTTTCATTTATGAAATCGCAGTCCGGTTTGCTTACATTGTTTCGCAAGGAGATGTTTACCCTCCTGAAAAGCTAAAATGTTTTCTCTGCTTGCAACATGAAAGCCAAGGAGCTTGTATTGTCACTGGAGATAATGTTACAGCCTTAGCAAGATGACACTTCAAAACTTCCAAGAATTTCGGAAACAGCGGTGAACAAAGGTAGCAAGTGTTAAGAGCAGGTAGCGCTTGCGAGAAGTGCCCTTACAAGCGGTGTTTTCAAGAGCTTGCACAGCTCAGAACGTCTCTAAATAATTATACTTAACAGTTAAAAAACCTTCCCATGCTAAAATAAATTTTAGCTAAGATGGCTTTATGCTTTGCAGCCTCGTATGGCACTCAATCTTTCTTGTGAGACTGTTGTAACAAGTCAAACTCATGTATTTTGATACCCCGCACGTGATAAAAGATACTTGGATCACTTAAGCCTGTACAAAACTGCAGTGCTCGCATGTCATTTATCTTAAAAATCCTATTGTAGCTCTCGTGAAATGTAATTTCTTCAGTGAATGGAAATTTATACTGACAGAGGTGTTATAAAACATGGAAAATATTGAGGGAAGGGAAGGGGACCCAACATTTCCTTTATTTCTTCAAGCATTCACTAACAGGGATTTATTTTGCAGCTTGGCGTTGGTTCGTTGCAGGTTACAGAGCTCTGGTGTAATTAAAGAGACCCATTTCCAGTCTTCTTAAGCAAAATTTGCATTCCTTGCAACAGGTGACAAATGTGTGCTGCGGCCCTGAGACAGCAAACTGGTTCTTGGGCTGCAATTTCCATATCGGTTCCCAAAGCTGCCTGTAGGAAATCACTCAGCCTAAAGCAACTCCTGGGATCCCAGCCTCCACCTTCCCATTTCAAAATGCATGGGCAAGAAAAAACAATTTATATTCATAACCTTGAGTAAATAAATTGTCACTTTAACTACACATTTTATTGTAATTAAGTACTTCCCAGTAATAACCAACCCACACTATGAAGCGGTTGCTTAATATAACAGTAAGTGAAGTTCTTGGTTGTGAGAAGAATTAGGAAGCTTTTAAAAGCACAGACCAATTAATACAGCAGGGTGATGTTGCACCGTCCTCAACATGTGGAAAAAAAAGGTGGTTTTGCTAAAGAACTCTATCCTTATCTTCAAGAAATGCCATTGCTGTGTGGTCGGTACTTCACCTACAGAATTTCCTTGTGGGATTTATACCCAGCGTTATCCTGCCTCTGCTCCTGGTTGGCTTTCCCTAACTCTAAAGGCACCAGACCCGAGGCAGATTTAAACCTTCCCAAGCTTTCTAAGGACTCGCCGGTGTCACCTCTCCATAACGCGGCTACAATTAACTTGCCTGGAATTTCTATATTTGAAGCAGCTTTAAATTAGAGCCTGAACTTCCAGACGTGGATGCAGATGGTCTTTGCTACTGTCTGTACGAGCCCTTGGGTTTTGCTCTAAAAAAGCCCACCCACGTTGACAAATTTGCCCTTTGCGGTCTGGCTTGACTGTGGACGGTAAAAATAGCGGGTAATACGGCAGACAGAACGGACCCTAAACTATACAAAGGTATTTTTTGATAGCTTTTCTTAGCTCCAGACTAAAGAGCAAGGCGTCAGTTGTTGACAGATTAGGGGAAGATACACCAAGCTAAAGGGATCTGTTACCGAGATGCCCATAAACCGACACTTTTGCCTTCCACCAAAAGTTGAACTTTTCCCTTGTTTTTCAGCTGTATTTTGATGAAAAGGTAAATAGCAGCAACTGGCACGTGTCAGCCAGTGTCATAGCCGCATGCCAAAGCTTTGTTCAGGTTGGATCTTTAGTGTCGCTTGACTCGTCCATAGATATTGTTAGGACTTCTGGGGCATAGCTCATTATTTTTACCACTGTAACCAGCAGAGTCATCGTATAATTATTTCCCTTTATATCCAGGAGAACTTGTCTGGCCTATCAGGCGGAGAACTAATTGCAAGAAGTCTCTGGGGAATGGTTGGGACTGGATGGTGCCTGTACTGTTAACATGTCACCTGCCTCCAAAAAGGAGAATCCAGGCTCTAATCCATACCCCCAAGTCATGCCAGCCTGCCGGGAACCAAAGCACACCCACAGTCAAGTTGGAGACTTCTATGCTCAGACAAGGAGGATTACGGACATCATATGACTAATTCTGCAATGACGGTATATGCCTAATTGGTAAAGGACTGCACTTTCTGTCTTTTTTTAACCCAGGACATAGTGTCAAAGGTCTACCTGGTGTTTGAGGTTCTTTTCAGGGATTTTCTTCATTGAGATTGACTGTACTTAAGGTTTCTGTGGCCAGTGGCTTTGTCTTATGCCCTTGCTCTCTACTGTGCATTTTAGTGATGAGAAACTAGCATTCAAATTCCCCTGGAACACCAGGCTGTGCTGCTCTCGCAGCTTGCAGAGGGACTTCCCTGAACCTCAGGTACAAAACTCCAGCTGTTGCAGAAGCTGATGGCCAGGGGTCAGAAAAAGCACAGTATTTATATAAGCAGATTACAGTACCAAACTTTAGGCATTCATTTTAATGTCATGCTTTCAAGCTCTCTTCCTCAGTTTCCCTGTAAAATACAAATGCAGTATTGGTGATGTTTAACTCATTAAAAAAAAACAAATCTAATTTCCAAGAACGTGTATTACAGCAAATTGAAGTCAGTTTGTCTTAAATGCAGTGGAGGGAAGAGATGTTTCTACAAGCTGATGGTACTTAACCATTCAAACAGATTACCAAGTGCCATGGCAGCAAAATCCCTTCTTCTTGAAGCATTTAAGACTGCCTGGATGCCTGTCAGGAAAATGTGCTCCCAAATGGGTGGTAGCAACACCGGTATCACTTCTTCGTGACAATCCTGGTGCCTGTGACAAGCCTCCAGTAATGGCAACCTATTAGTCTCTTGCTCTGTACCCGTGAAGGACTCTGTCCTTCCATTAAAAGCTGATAAAATAAATACAGGTCCCATCATCAGATCATTTTACTTGCATAGAGGTTACCCACAAAGCATCTATGAGTGATGGACAAGCAAAGGGGCAAAAGAAAATCTTCCCATCCTCGGGACAAGGCTGCGAGCTTGGGGCTCGAGAGCTGCCGAATCACCCTAGTCATTCCGCTTTGCTCTGTGCAACAGGCAGTGTTGCTGACACTGGTTGGAAGTGGCAGGCAAAGAGCAAAGTGATAAATCTCCTTTGTGCTTGGAGTGTGTTTGGACCAAGTTAGGGCAGCCTGAAGTGCTACACTCTTTTGGGAAGCTGTCAGCAGATCCCACGGGATTTTGCCACACCTACAGAAGAGCCTGGGAATAAAGCAACCCTTGAATCTGCAAAGGGAGAAGAGCCTGTTTGGTCACTGCTCTTAAACTGTTCCCTGACCCTATCCATTTAAGTCACCATCCTCTGTCAAAGAAGACAGTAGGTATTTGACTGCATTGTCTTCAGCTGTTGATATTGTACCTGCAAATACAACACAGGTGTTTTAAAGTGCATATGGTGGCTTCAGCAGCCTAGAGCCAAAGCCTGTCATCTCTCCAGCACCTTCACCTTCCTCCCTCCTCAGGTGTTTGGTTGGCAGAACATCTTTTGAATTCCAACATTTTGTTTAAAAAGCTAGGCTTGGGGTTTGTAAACTGGTTGCAATCAAGCTTCAACAATGGGAAGGTTCATGCGGAGGTGCTGTGTCACCCTTGGAAATTGCTCTGCCTAAGAAAAGCATCCGTAACCCTCCTGTGGGCATCTGGACCATCCCACAGGGTTTACTTCCACTACTCTTACCTGTGGCCTTTTGCCTCGTCACATACTCCAGGCATGTATGGAAGGACCAATAAAATATGCCGTGGAGTGTTTGGTGTATTTTTAGAGTTTGTCCCAGATTATTGGCCTTTGTCCCAGATTTCGGTGGTTAGGGTATAAGAATGCCTGGTGGGGCTGAGTGCTTTCTGCGTTGCTCTCAGGAAGGCATTAATCAGGAAAAATACCCTCTCAAAGAAGGCAAATAATTAAGTTTTTGTGGCAAATACTCTATTGCCATTAGCAGGAGGTGATAAACACTCAAGACCAGAGTATAAATAGAGCAAAGCAGATGCGCTAAGCTTTAAAGTGGAACATTATTGTGTTACATGGAATTGAGTAATGAATTGGACATCACTAGCAAGGTAGTTTTCCTTTTATCTTTATTGGGAGCAGAGTTTGTTTTTACACCATAAAGTGTCTGTCCTTGCTGCTCATCATGGGGAAATGCTGGTGCAAACCACCTGGAGGAAACTCATCCCACACGATTGCAACTGGCAATATGCCAGCAGGGAGCTAATGTTGGAAGCGATCTTCAGGTGTCATCCAGTCCATTCTCCTCCTTTTGACAGTGTTTATTTGACCTGTGTCACTCCTCTGAAATACTCATCTGACCTCATCCTGCATTGCTGGGCACTGCGTGCTGCTTCAGGCTCCCAGGTCTTCACAAGCTTTGCCTGTGGAACATTTTCCCTCGTGGGTAACCTCAACCTTCCCTGCTGCAGTTTGGTCCTTACTCAGCATGTGGGACATACTGCTTCTTTTCTCTCGGCTCCAGTTTCTACATGTTGGAAGATTGTCTCTGTTAAGTATACCAAAACCAAAATAGGCCGGTTCATTTGTCTCTTTCTCATATTTCTGGTGGTGCAGCATGACCCTTGCTTCATCTCTTGGGCAGCTTAGCCACATCTCAGGGGTTGAGTTCCTTTAGAATCATGGAATAGTTTGGGTTGGAAGGGACCTTTAAAGGTCAGCTAGTCCAACCCCCTTGTGATGAGCAGCGGCATCTTCCAATATATTAGGTTGCTCAGAGCCCCATCCAACCAGACCTTGAATATTTCCAGGATTAGGGCATCTACCACCTCCCTAAGCATCCTGTGCCAGTGTTTCACCACCATCATAGTAAAAAAATGTTATCTTTATATCTAGTCTGAATCTACCCTCTTTTACTTTAAAACTATTACCCCTCGTCCTGTTGTTACACGCCCTTAGGCCTCACAGCATTCACTATAGCCACCACAGTTGATGCAGTCCTGGACTCCTCATGCCACCATCTCTGGCATCTGCTCCTCAGGTCTGGGGGTCTTCTCTCAGTTCAGACTTCCCAGTAACACTGCAGGTCTTTGGGATGCTGAAGGGCTCCCTGGTGGACTCATGCAAGCAATTTCTGGCTTCACTGTGTTTCCACTTTGACCTTACCTCTTTATCCTCCTATTAACTGCTTCTTGTCCAGCTGCCCTAATGCTGTATCTCAGACTATTTCCTCAGCTTCATAGTGTAAGACATACCATGTGTCATAATAACTACAAAGTATAAAACCTATTCTGGTCCATCAATTTTATAGAGAGACAAAAGTGACACGTTGCCAACAGAGATGCAGGTAAAGTCCTGCTGCACTTGCTCATGCCTGTGAGAAGAACCTGCTTTCTTTCTGAACACTCCCCAGCATTCAAATCTTGGACATTTTGACATTTTGTTGGTGATAAATGTATTCACAAGGGAGAGCAGCCAACCCTGCAGACTGCGATGCCACGGTATTGTGGGTTCCTGGCATGGGCAGGGGCTCTCTGTGGACTTCAGAAGAACGGCACAGAATTATTTTTGTAGCCACCCTCAAGTTTTTATCAATTTGTAGGTGAAGTGGTGTCCCCTAAATCAGAGGAATTCTAGCTGGAAAACTACACTTCATCTATTAACTTCCCTGGCTCTATATCCACCCAACCCTTACTTGCTCCCAAAGGTCACTGAACTTGCCCTTTATTTTTGCCACCAAATGTCACTCATTTGTGTTGAGAAGCAGGAGCTGGAAGCAGGAAAATTATCAATAATCCAGCAAGCAACCAATCTGTTTCCCATATTTTGTGGTCTATCCATGCTGTGGGATAGTGCACAGACCCTTCATTATTAACCTACTGTAGTTTAAATGGTTGTAGGTGGCTACTCACACCAGAGTTGAAAATAATTCAGTCATAATGGAGGAAGAAGAAAGGGGTTTTTTAAAAAAACAAGGATGGCATGAGACAAGGATGAGAAGGGTGAAGGACATATGGCAGAGGTACTGGTTGGGGGTATTCCGATGGCCTGAGTTCCATCTCAAGCTTCTTCAAGATCTCTGATAAGCTTTGCTTTACTTATCTCTTAAATCCTGATCAGAATGGGAGCAACGGGCTTTATCCACAGAAGTAATTAAAATGTTGCACTCCCTGGCAGAGGAGTTAAAATCAATTTCTCAAATACAAGATGAGGAGCAATGGGCCAGGCTGCTGCCATGCAGAACAAGGTCTGGGGCTGTGATGCTTGGAAGTACAGCAGAAATCCAGTGCTTCAAAAATTCCAGCACTCCTCCAGGGATTCCTTTTCAGAGGGGCACACTGCAGAAAGCATGGGACAGTCTTTCCATTCAACTTGGCAGTGTCAGGGTCTTGGCTCAAGAACAATTTCTACACCTCAGGAAAGATATGGCTCAGCTGGGGAAAAACCCAAAGAGGTGTAAAGAAAAATTATTTGAGGTGTAGAAAACCTGTCTTTGAGGAAAGGCTGAGAGAGGGAGAAGTGTGTGGCCTGAAGAGGGGACCAAGCTGAGACAAAGCAAGTTGCCAAATACATGCAAGGCTGGTGGAAAGAGGAGCGGCACATGTGTCCCTGTACCTTCTGCAGGCAGGGTGAGTAATGGGCTTCAGCTCCAGCAGGAAAGATGTAGGTAAAAGATCGGGAAAAAAACGTCCCAGCACTATGGATAGTTCAGAAGAGGGATAAGTTCCCACCAGCTGTTGTGGAATTGTCACTGCAGGAAGGTGTTAGACAAAGATCTTGCAAGGATGGTTGAGGTAATTGTTGATTGTACTGGGAGGCCTCTCAGAAGGCTTTATTCAACTTTCTTTTCCCGTTTCCTCCGCTTGCCACTGAAATCACTGGGATTCAGCATTTCAGCATTTGGGAAGACCTGCCACAATAGCAAGCCCCTGTTTGCAATCAAGGAGATTGCAAGAGCAATCACATGCGCATTGAGCTGATGTGCAGCTCCTGGGATTGTAGAGGGACAGAAACAAGCTAAGAAGCGTGGCCCAACTGTAGAAATTGGTTATTGTAGAGCATTAAAAATCCAGCCTTTCTTTGACAAAGAGATGCTGCACATGAGCAGACAGAGCTTTTCCCTGTGAAATATTGCAAAGAAATACTAGTTATGTTTAGTGTAAGAGAGGCACAAAGGAAATCTCATTAGAACACACCGACAATGATCTGTTATAAAGGGAACAGAAGCAACTCGGGAGCTCTTGGAAAAATAGAGTGCATCTCTGTTCTGTCCCTGTCCTCGCTGTCTCCTGCTACTGTAGGACACAGATTTCCTGAGAGAAGGGTCTGTGCCTTCTTGCTCAGTTAGCTCTTATACATCACGTTTTATTTGCCAGGAGACTTGAACAATGAGCAGCAAACACTCTTGTTCTTATTTTAAACGCATGGAAACTGCAGTACAGAGAAATAAAATTGATTGCACAGGGTCACAGAGCAATTTTGTGGCAGGGCTAGGACCAGAATCCAGCTCCCTTGCTCCCAAATCTGTGTGCCAGCCTTCAGCTCTTCATTTACTCTTAATTTTAATCACCTTCCAAGGAACGCTGTTGGCCTCTTGCAGCTGACTTCCATGGGAGTAATGCCAGGTATGAAATGACGTCACTGGGAATATAATGCAAAAGAAGCCAATACTAGATGCAAAGAAAGAACTGATGGAAGGTAAAAAAATAGACTTTACCAAAAAAAAAAAAAAAGAGGAATAAGTTCNNNNACTTTACCAAAAAAAAAAAAAAAAGAGGAATAAGTTCCAGTGCTGCTTCCATAATATCATTACCCCTTTAATTTGTGCCTGGTCAAAATTAAAAAAAAAATAGATTGCTAATATTAATAGATGAAATGAATCTTGAATTTTATAATAGTGGAGGAAATGAAAGGACCAAAGTAATATTGTGTTGTTAACTGAGATTTTAATAATGATTCTGTCCTCAGTTGGTGCATTTATTCCACAGAAAGTAAATCATTAATGAAGAGGCGGGGAAAACAGTTTTGTGGTAATGGATTTTGAAAGAAAAGTTTGATTTTGCTTAACTTCTGGAAACTTTGAAATATGCCTGGAGCTCTAAAACTAAAAGACAAACACCTCAAAAACGGTCCACGAAAATGGGATTTAGCTGAGTGGCTAAAACTATCTGGGATACAATGGAGCAATGTCCACGGCTTCTCTCCAGGAGAGCTGAGGTGAGTGGAAGATTTAGGTTAGAGATGTTGGGTTTGATGGAGGAAAGAAGGTTTGAAGATTTGCTGTTGGTTGGTTGCATTCTCATAGCTATTTTAGAATGGCATCTGGTGATCAGTAAGCACATCATCCTCACCCTAAGCCAAAGGAGATCTAACTTACCATACGGTTTCTGTAGGCTTTTGCAAGGTCTGCTTCCACCATCTCCTCTGCAGGGAATGCGTGAACTCAGGCTGCTCTCAGTGCTGTGAGGATGTTTGACTTCTCAGGTGAAGAAAGTGCCTGACAAGGTGAGCGTGTCCAGCAATGGCTTTTGACCTACCCACCACTATCTTCTGCCGCCTCCAAGGGGTCCTAGAACAAGGGCTCCCTGGAGCAGCAGCCCATTTCTCACTAAGCCCCCTGGTTCACAGTGTCGAGAATAGGGAGGATCATGTTCTCACAGTGGTGGAGAAGAAAAGCATCTCTGTAGCTGGATTTGGTGCCTAAGAAAATGCAGATATGGAACATATGCGTGCCTGCATGTGCATGAAAGAAATGGGGGGGAAAAGACAAAATTCCCCAGATACCTTAAGGAGCACAGCACCCCAATAATGACTGTAGAGATTTGCAAATTAAATTACATTTTTGTATTGAAATTATCAAATCAATAAAGAGACATAAACATTAAACAACATTATATGAGAGCCTGGAGTGTCACCACAAAAATTAAGACTATGTAATTAAAAATACAATGCAATTTATTTTTATATCATTCTTCATCCAAATCAACAAATCTTATTACTTACCCAAAAATGTAAAGCAGGCTGCACACTAATTCAGAAAATGAAGACAGAGTGGCTATTGAAAAACCTATGCTTCTTGGTCCCTTAGATCTGGCAGCAGTCATGATTTAGCATTTTAACTACTGTAATAGGTTATACTGCTGAAGAAAAGTGCGTTAATTACTATGGGAAACCTAAAAAAAAATCTAATTAAGAAGAATAAAATCATTCTTATTGACTGGGAAAAATAAGACTATGGAAAGGGAAATGAAGGATGAAAAAAATGAAGACACAGGAATATTAATAAATGTGGTCTGTGCCGGGTAGAAAATGCATTTCTCCAGTTGCTGGGGGGTGTGGATTTGAGTCTGGCTGAAAATTGTGGTTTGCTGTGGCTAAAGCTCTTCTCCAGTATCTCACCCACTGGAAGCACCTTCTAATTAGCTGCAGCACAGGGAGTTGAGTTTCCTCTAAATTCAGCTCATCGTGTCCACAGAGATCCAGCCCTACTGGCTGTGTTTGAAGCAACTGGCCAAGAGCATGAGGTTGCACTGTGTTTCTGGATGTAGTATGGGTAACAAAGTAATTATCTCAACAGTTGCCACCCTTCCTAAAAAATCACAGAAGGCACGTATAAGAAAGCAGCCCCATATCCCAAGGCATGCAATACGTCATGCGTGGAAGAACCATAGGGATCATGCAATCATTTAGATTGGAGAAGACCTCTAAGATCATCAAGACCAACCATTTACCCTACTCTACCAAGTCCACCACTAAGCCATGTCCCCAAGCACCAGATGTACATGGCTTTTAAACATATCCAGGGATGGTGAATCAACCACTTCCCTGAGCAGCCTATTCCAATCCTGCACCATGGGCCAGAGAAGATGAATATCCTCACCGTACTGCTGCAAACATCAGTCCTGCCAACTGCAGAGTGTTGAGAGCCACTTTCCCACCTCCTCCCTCCTCACAAACAGTTTGGAGTTCANTTAGTTACTAGTGAGAAGAGACCAGCACCCACCTCTCTACAACGTCCTTTCAGGTAGTTGTAGAGAGGAAGAAGATCTCCCCTAGGTCTCTTTTTTTTAGACTAAATAGCTCCAGTTCCCTCAACTGCTTCTCATAGGACTAGTTCTCCAGGCCCTTCACCAGTTTAGCTGCCCTTCTCTGGACACGCTCCAGCACCTCGATGCATTTATTGTGTTGAGGTGCCCAAAACTGAACACGAATTGCCATGGGCAGATGCAAATCTGTCTTTCAACTAGCGACAGCCTTTCTGTGTGAAAAACCCACCACCTTGGTTGCTCAGTCCTAGCTAAGGTCATCATTTGTCTTTATCCCTACGTAGCTCCTGTAAGAAAGTGCCTGCAACCCCATCACATACCTTCAGGGGATCTCCAAGGCTGCTAGGCTGCTTTGGAAGCAGGTGCATCTTGGATCAGCCAGAAACAGCAGCCAAAAATATTTGGAGGTGTTTGACCATTTTTTCCAGATGCGAAAAAGACGGGACCATGTGTGGTTTTGTCATTGCCAGGACTGGGTTCTAGGGCTGTGATTTTGAGCTTTCATCCCAGTTTAAAATAAGGGTGTGTTTATTTTATGGTCATGAGCATTTTTGTGATGGGAAAACTGTTTTCTGCCCAGCTTTACCGCCCTCATTCCTGAAAATCCCAGCAATGTTGAAGTGTGTATGGATGTTAAGGGAGAGGCTGCCACAGGGTCAACAGCTACACTAAGTATTTAGACAAATACAAGCAGTTTAATTACTTCGTCCGATAGCAGCAGTATTAATGCCTTTTCAAGCCAGAAGTTATCCTTTGATCACTTATATTTACTTCACATATAAAATAGACTACAGCAATTTGGCCAGTTATCTTGTACTGAATCCAATAACTTGTACATCATTAATATCTCCAAATATGAAAAATTAGTAGTATAAATTTTGCACAGCCCTTCCAAGGATTACAAATCTTCATCAAAGGCAAGAGGAATTGTCTGAGGAATAAGGACTTCAATGAGTTCATGCTGTGCCAGAGAGGAAGAAGCTAAGTGAAATCTTTGCAACAAATGATGCTATTATGGATATGTGCTTGCACAGAAAGCCAGGAAAAGGGCACTGCACCATTTCAGCTGTAATGTGGTGGTATTCCTGATACCCAGAGTTGCACACTTCTTTGCTTGAAGGTAAGCACGTTCTCCTTTCTAGTTTTCACCTGCAGGAAACAAGATTGCGAAGCAATAAGCACAGGCAGCGATTGTTTGAAGGGGAGGTTGATTGACTGGGGGGTTATTTTGCAGCACAGAAACATCTGAGCAGTAATGCCTTTTGATTAGCAAAGAAATTTTATGCTGAACCTTGCAAAACACACAAGGATTACTCATGAAGGGTATCACATAGACCATGTGCAAGATATCTACACAAGGGTTGCAGAAGCAGCCTTTAGTTATAAACCAGAGAAATAAGCAAAGATTAAATTCACCCTCTGAGGGAAAGATAGAAGGAGTTTTTATGTGGTAGCATCTGAAGGCTGTCGTACTGGGACATGCCATTCTGTACATGCTCTACTAATCCATGGACAGAAGAACTTTGTGTAGTCTAGCCTGAGCTCTTGCACAACCAGACCGCCAGGGCTGATGCAATCCCAATGCACGGCTTACATTCTGCATTTGGAGTCATATGGCCATGATCCTGGTGGGGTTGGGGTCTGGGGACACATGGAAGGGTCTGAGGCTGTGGGCTGATGATCAGAGGTGGTACAATTCAGCTACCTGAGTATGGGACTTCCACTCTGCTCTGGCATCGCTCAATCCAACTGTAACCCTCCTTGCACTACAGGATATGGAGTGAGCTGCACCAGCAAATACCTGAGATGCACAGAGAACATCAGGGTGGGGGAAGGTTGTGAGGGCAGTGGTGGGATTAGACTCGCCTCATTTGAGGTATTTACAGAGCAGACTTCTAAATGTGAGCTGTCACACTGGGCTTCCTAGACAGCAGGAAGAAATAAGTGGTTTTATTATGCAATTCATCTGCTCTGTTTTAACCATCTACTTTAGGAAGAGATGAATCACTGTAGACTCCATTGACTGTATTGACTGGTTCTCCATTGACTAGCAAGGGAGCCACGGGTGACGAGCTCAAGTGCAGATTTCTGCTTTAGTCGAGTGAATCTACCAAGTGTTTCGTGCCCATAGTGTAAGACTTGGCTGCTCTGAGCAGCTCACATTGTGGCATTTCAGTCAATAACTTCATCAACAAGCACAGTATTTTTGGAGAAGCGACACCCATCAGGAGAAGTCTGCAATGCAAGTAGACAAAAGAAATAGCAGGTGGGGAACAGAAGTGCCCTGCTATCAGTTGGAAATAAAATCTCCGCTTCCTGCTCCTGCACTGTATCCCTCAAACTCTGCATGTCCTTTATAGCAGATTTCTGTGTCTTCACAGAGAGATTAATTCAGATATGAACTAATCATGGTGATGACTAGTTCAGGATGTTTGCTGTCGTCTCCCTCCCTCCAAACTGAAGGGGCCCTGACGAAGCCGTATCTCATCCTGCCGTGGCTATTACTGTGCTTTCTCCTCAGTGCTTCAGCCACTGCTGAGAAAGTCTTGGGTCATCACGGGAGAAACTGGCTGGGTCATCAAGAAATTATATGCTTGAAAGAGAGAAAAAAACCATCCATCTGTAGGAGCGTATGCCATTAAAAGCAAAAACCAGCCTACACGTGTAAGAGCGGCAGCCTCTACAGTGTGGTCTACGTCCACACGCTTAGCCCGTTGTTTCAGAAACTCCATCTCCCTTCGGCTGTGTTCTCTGTCGACTGTTTGCAGTCTGTGTGCGGTGACGTGCGTGGAATATTACTATGAAAATGTGCATTCTTGTTAATAGGTATAGTTTAGGATGATTGTTAGCAGAGCATAAGGCCTTATTGATTGAAAGTGGCATATGGCAAGGATGTATAATGATTCACTTTGGCTGCTAGTTTGAAATCCTATTCACAGGCGAAAAAAACCCACTCTCCTTTGCAGTCAGGCTTCATTCTTTCTGCAGTGTGTTTTTCAAACCAGGCCATTTTACAAGTGATCCGTAGGAGAGATTTCCTGCTCTCCTGGGTGTGTGCTCAAAGCTCTTTTCACTCCTGCAAGGGCAGGTCACAGGAACAAAGGCTGAAGTTATCATACACCTCCCTTTGAGGGAAAGGTTGGTTGTCTTGCAGCTCTCTCCTCTAAAGGTCTTTTTTTCAGGGCATTTAGTGTTTATGGAATGTGGTGGACTTGAAAAACTGATGCACAGTAAATACCAGGGAGAGATATGGCCCAAGCAATGCCCATTTTCCAGTAGCACTGGTGGGACAGCATGTGAATCCCCACTTGCAGCAGAAGCATCATGGAAACGGTTTTGACGTATTTACCAACTGCATTTTTGAAAGATGGAGCTGCCAGTGCTCCAGCAAGCTGTAGTAAAGGTGAGCTCTTCTCTGGATCCAGCTTCTGTTCACCAGAGGGAAAAAAATGCATGTTCCTACATGGCATTAGCAAATACAGAATAATTAACCTGAGGTAGAACCCCAGTGAAGGCAAAGCAGCCGAAGGATTAATATATGTGAACTGACAGAGATAAACCCTGAAGGCCTCATCCATCTTCCATGTGTCGCAGTGAAGCTCCAGTTGCCTCACCTGGTTTGCCATGTTTAAACTGACAAGGTAAACACAGACCTTGCGGCTGGGTAAAGGTGGCACCTTGTGAGTCCTGAATGCCACCTCCCCCATCACTAGTACTTCTGAGGGATGTGTTGAGCCTCAGAAGAGGTGTCCTGAAGAATGACAGCTCGGAGTAACACTGCCCCAGTGCTTGATAGCAAATACAGCTGCAACTGATGCTTATGCTGACCCCAGCACCCACTCCCTCACCACTGTCAGGAGTTTAGTGCAGGGAAGGATTTTGCTAGGTTGGCTGAACAGTGGAGAAAAAGGTGATCCCAGCAACCCCTCAGCTATCTTGCAACCTTCCACCATACAGGGAAAATCTGGAGGGACTGGTCCTAACTCGCTAGTGGATCAGCATCCAGGCAGATAACTGACAGAGGGAAAGAGTACGATCTCTGCCCATTCCTATAGCCCTACAAATCTCCCTGACCTTAATCTGACTGATTTAATAGCCTGATGTTCAGTGATATCGTGACACTTTTCTTGGCAGCAGCACTCGAGATGATTCAAATGGCACTCCCTTCACTACCAGAGGTACAGCCCATATGTTTCCCCACCAGCAACTTGAGTGGAGCCTTCCTATATGTCTCTTTGGGGAGCCAGTGCTTTCTAGGAATTGCTTACAGAGAATTAAGTAACCCATTTGATTGTCATCCAGAAGCCCTGGGCTTGCTACATGATCCTGCACGATTCTTTTTTTTTCAGAGAGCTACTTCTTCAGGATGGTCTCAATGATTTGCCTGTGGTAGGCAAAACAGGGTTCCCTCAAATAAAAGAACTCTGCACAAGCAAATAAATGGAATGCCTTTCGTTATACCTGTCACCAGTTTATTTACTCCGTGGCCTCTTTCTGCCATGGAAGTCTTGAGTGATTTCAGCATACTAAAACATCTGCACTCATTTTCAGAAAATAACAACAACTGCCAACGTATGAACTCACTATTTTCTCAGAATGCCTATTGTTCAGCGTCCGATCCTTATTGTTTCTCATCTCCTGTGAATGGTTTACAATGAAATCTACTTTATTTACAGTGGAAAGCAAAATATGTTAGAGCAAGACAATTGACTAGAAGCCTTCAGTCAATAACAGCTTATTTTGATACATGGTAAAATGTAGTCATTTCTTGTGTTCATTGATATCAGAGGCAAAATTCCCATTTGGAGGTGTCTGTTTGGTCCTGTGCCAGTTCCTGGGCTCCTGCTAAGCATAAGCTGGTGTGCTTTACCATGCACCTTCTAAAACTGGATCCAGCATGCACAGATTATCCTCTCATAGGCTCCATAAGACATTCTGCAGTGAGCACTCACAATTTAAGACCTCGTATCAGGACAATACTTTAGCACGGCTCAACTGGTTGGCTGATTAGGAACCTTTGTAAGAGATTGAGCTGTTGACAGGTGAATCATCTCTGTCCCACAGTGTCTCAGTCTTTACTCTTGGTTTGTGGCCAACATCAACTCCCACTGAAGGCCTTTCTTACATAGTTTTTCAGTGAATGCTTTACATGGGGTCACCACATCTCAGCGATAAACACTGAAAAGCTGAAGCATGCTATTAGGCTTCTTAAAACATTAGAAAGACAATCATTTTGACAGAATAGATGTTAATCACACTTCTATAAAAGCTTTTCATCTTCAAAGCATTTAACCAACATTAATTACATGTAATTGGCTTCTCCACGTACGTCACGCAGAACGCACCTTTCATGTTTTTTGTCGCTGCTATCTTGCCCAAGATTACTGAGAGAAAGCTCTGCAGCACGGCTTCCTGAAGCCACCTGAGGCCTTATCTGGCAAACCACAAAGGGCAACATTTAAAACAGCAGTTGCACAGAATCTAGACACCTCAGCTGAACTGAGAGAGCCGTGAACAAAATAATGCCATCCCGCTTGGGTGCCTGTAAAGTTGTTAGTGTTTCCATTTGCTTGGCTAAAATTTCTAAGGAGACTGATGTTTTGTTGTTCCCTGTGCCTGGGGATGTTCTTGTCTTCACTAAGCCCTTCCAGGTCCCATACCCCCACCCTGGTGTCCACAAGCACTGCTGCTTGTCCTAAATGCCTGGGAAGCCCTACCCAGAAGGTAAGGTGCTCTCTGGACTCCCTCAGCACTGCATTTGAAATGGTAGAGTGAGAAGAGAAGGGACCACATTTTCCATGGTAACCTAGTCTTTGAGCACTTACCCAAGAAGTTAAAAACTTGGGTCCATTCCCTTCCTCTGTCTAAGTCTGAAACCCCAATCTGCCACCACCCTATCATGCTTTTCTCGCATGACCTTTTCATTGAAACCACTGCTACGTTCAGCCACAAGCAGCTTGAAAAAGTTAAGATTTTTATGCCAATTTACAGCGTGTGTGAGACCAAAGAAAAAAAAAATATTTCTTGCCCAGCAAACTGTCAGGATTGAAGTAGGAAATATTAGGAAATGTGAGTTCTGTGTGTCCTTGGAAGAACTGGCCAGTATTCAGGTTCCCTAGTGCTCAGGGTTGAAAGGAAAGGATTCTGGAAGCATTAGTCGCAAAAAAATAAATTCCATCAAAAAGGATAAATCAATAAAATTTCCAAGAAAAGAAAAAAATCAGTGTATGTAGGGACTAAATCATGGGGAACGCATCCTGAAGGTCAGCACTGGATGGGGGACAATGTTCACAACAGATAAGAAACTAAACCCAAGCAGTGTGATCAACAGCACCACCCAAAGTCAGAACCGTGGCACCTTTCCTATCAATCAGACCTTGGTGAAAGTCCTGATAGGTGTCTTCACTCTGTTTGGCTGTCTTTCAAAAGACAATATTGAAGGTGGTATTGTGCTTGTTTCCATATTAAATGTAGTGCCATTTACAAGCTGATTATCTCTGTTCATATACGTGGCTAATAGAGCTAAAAAATGTGCTGTTAGTTCAATGGCTCATAAACAGATGAAAGCTCCATCTGGCATTCCTGCATTGTGTTGAAGTAAATAAAGGTGCTTTCCCAAAAGCCCAGGAAATTCTTAACTTGTACTCTTAACCCTCGACTTCTATTCTTAACCCTAGATAGTTACAAAGGCCAGAGATTGAGTTTCCCATGAAGCCGTTCGCATCTGGGATAATAAGTTGCAAACCTCTTGAACTGTTGTGCCCACTGAAAGACTCTCCATCCTTCATTAGCATGCGTTAGAGAGAGGGAGACCTGCATGGTACCGCCAGGATGAACAGAAAAACAGTCCTGCTGTGCAAAAGAGAATTCAAGGAGCCCAGGGACCTAACCCCAAATCATAGAGAGGCAGATTTTTAGAAAAGCATTTAAACGGCAGATTCCAGTGCAAGCCATAATTGTGCTCATAAATCAACAAGATCCTTTAAAAATCCCACACAGTGTCACCTGCCCTCGGTAGCTAGAGTGGCTGTTTACTTTGCAGACATCTTCACAATTCCGTTCTCAAGATTATAATTCAGTTAGTGGCAGCACAGTTCTGTCAGACTACTCCCACCCTTGAAGTTAAGTAAATGGTTAAGTGCTTTGTTGGTTCAGAGCTAGAAGACTCTCCACCTTGCAGGATTGAGCCCTGTAATCTATTCGTATTTCCTTTTCAACTTCTGCAAGTAACCCCAAACAGGCTGGGAACACTAAGTGCAAAGTTATGGGAGATGACTGTGGCAATTTCTGAATGACAAGAGCATTTAAAAGAAATGTCAAGAGTCTGTGGGCTGCAAGCTTTTATGTTTCAAGGAGAAACAAGAAGAAAGGAGGGGCAATAAATCAAATGCAACAGCTTAGCATGCTCCATCTCTGAGAGTTAACCTCTTGAAAGCCATGTCCCCGACACAGCGTGGGCCACACTCCTTTGATCGGGTCCATTATATTCTGCAAAGCGATGGAAGCAGCAGGGTGGGCTCCTCCGTGCAGGCCCAGGGGCCATGTATGCTACGCTTTGCTTACCATGTGCTATGCATTTATGGGTTAACATCAAACATGAGATGATTTATAATTTTTAATCAAAAAAGGATTATAACCTAATAAATCCTAATAACAGATTCTGTCTGGAGGTTATATGATGTAGTCATCTAATATGCTGATAGCCTTGCTCTCCTGAGCCTGAAAGATGGGGGAAAGTTTTTTACTTATCCATAATCCATTCCTTGGGTATACTTAAATGGATCAAGACCCTCTGAGCACTGTGAAGCAAATGGTCGTCCCGTTGGATGAAGTCTTCCCTGCTCTCACAGGTTTTTAAAGTACCTAGACAGAAACACGCTGGGAAGCTTGCAGCATCCTTATGTGCTGCGTATCTCCTCTTCTTTCACTTCAAAGGCTGAGTATTGCTAGTTAAGGGCTAATTATTGGTAGTTAGCCAGTTGAACCTAAGCATTAAAAGTATCAAACACATAGATGATAGTGAAAGCCCTAAGGAACCCTCAACAGCAAACTGCTGTAGGATGAGTGTTGGATTGTGAGGGCCAGTTGTCCTCTGAAGTTAAAAAATTATGACCACACAAAGGAAGACTTAACCCTCTCTATTAAATTTCTTGGCTTTTGATTCTCCCACCTAGATAGACAGGTATTGTCAAGGAGAATCTGCAAGTAAGCCAGACCTGCCAATTATCAAAGGGGATTTCTGAGCCTTCTGTTCCCCAAGAATGATCATCTTCCCTCCAATCCATACTCTGCCTCCCAGCAAAAGGCTGTCCTGGAAGAACATTTACTTCCCAGGAGACCTAATTAACATTACAAGACTAATGGAGGTTAAGCGTAAAGAATTTTTTAAAAGTTCTTTGACTGCAGTGCCATTTTTAAAGCTTCTCCTCCCTGCTCTTTGTTTGCACACAATAGCTGAAACACCACAGTGGGATGTGGTAGGGGTCAAGGGGTCCAAGGTATTTTCAAGCAATTTGGAACTATTTTGCTATTGCCTCATGCTTCCCTGCTATGTTTGCACCCATCTGGGTTTTTTTAGCCTCCTCTGGCAGTTGCCTTCCAGCCAGGGATATTCTCTTTGTATGTATGCATGTGCATGGCATGAGGAGGCTCAGTGGGTGGTCAATGAACAAGACCTCAACAGAAACTCCTAGTCTTGATGCATCTTTACGGCTACTGGAGAAGAGTGTCAATAGGAGCCTGATCCAAGCCATAGAAATCTTAAAATTAGTTTGAAGCTATTCCTTTTTTTGCACTGATTTACTAATTACGGAAAGATTTTCAAATCAATCAGAGAAATTGTTCTGGATCAACCAAGTCTGTGCCACTAGAAATGCTCTCACTCAGGTGTCAACAGTGCAGAGAGGACATTTCTCAGAGGTGATCCACTTACAGCTCTTTGGTTTGGAATATTTTTTTTCAGGACAGCTATAGTCTTGAATATATATACCTAGAAAAAAGCAACTCCTTGGGCTTTTTTCTACTAGGCTACAGTTAAAACTGTAGTCTCTGCAGGATTTGGATAAAACAAGCCTGAGCTGACAGACCTCAGTTCCAGTCTTTTGTAATACTCACTAACAGGGCTTTGCACTAGGTCTTGGACATGGAAATTCAGACACTTTTGTCTTAATCCATTGCTTTTCAAAGATTCTAAAAGTACTGCTCCTTCCACCAGTGTTTGTGGAAAGAGGGCATGCAAAGACTGTACCTCCCTGGCTTGGAGGAAACAATTGCCTTCAATTTTTATTGTACTAGCATTGACTGTATTACTATAATAAAAGCATCTGCCCAGTATTTCCAAAATCCTCTTCTGGGAAATAATAGCTGTGCTTTCACAGTCTCATTGAAATTCAGGATGAAAAAGGATGTCTGTCTCCTCGCCTAGACACCCTCACCATTTCTTCTCTTTCCACAGTTCGAAAACATCTTCTGCTCTTCATTTCCCAACTTGTCAGAGCATTAAGGCTCTAGTATAAAAGCCATAAATGCAGCCAGCACGCTGTTCCTAACAGCCCGGTGAGCCAACCAGGCTGTTCACAGAAGTAAACTTTAGATCCAAATGCATTTCCTGCGAGAGAGGGAGGACCGTGCTAACAAAAAAACCCAACAAACCAACAACTCAGCCAACTTCTCCAAAGAGAAAGTTTTGTGAAACCAGAATGAAATTTATGCAAAACCTCACCCAAAAAAACCCTCAAACCAAACAGATTTCCTAGAACAGGTCTTGTTGGACCTGACAGAACTCCCCCAAAATTCCTCCAGTTAAAGTATTACTGTAATTAAAAATTAAAAAATAAAAATTGAAATCCCAGTTGTAAGCAAAGTGCAACTCCAAAACAAAGAAAGGAGAAGCAGGGAAATGTGTCTGATGCAGACAAAGCTCTACAAACACAGAGCAGCCTCACTCACCACAGTCATTGCCCTTCACCAGCAGCTTTCTGGTATGAATAAACTGGATTTTGGACCACAGGTAATTCACAGATGCACGTCGGCTTTTAATTCTGATTAACTTTTTGCGCAACTCAGCCCTAATCCTGATCCAAAAGAATGGATATTACTGATGGATGCATTCAACAGGCAGCTTCCTAATCTTCTCCTTTCCCTCCAGCCAGTCTTTGCTGTATCTGCAGCATCAGACTGTGACCTTAATAGGGAGCGTGATAAGTCTGTCTATTACCACTGCAATCTTTGCCAAACCTGGAGGCTTTCAAGCCTAAAATGGTGAGCTGCCACAGCTTGGATTATACACCAAAGGCTGTCTGGATGGAACTGGAACAGATCTTTTCTCCAAGAAAGAGATAGCAAGGGAGTCATGCAACACATGCACACCTATGACTTCTATCACCCAGCTTCCTGATTCAGCCTCTCAAAGGCATTGCACAGCTGGTGGTCCAGGGAGATGGAGCTAGAGATGCCGTTCTAAGGTGCAAAATGACTGCTGCAATCCTGCACAGGGAGAATTCTCACAGAGGCTGGTTCTTACCCATTGATGTCCCTGGCAAAAGTACCTGCAAGATTTAAGACTGCAGTGTTAGGTTCATAATCAAGGTCTTCTTCTGTATTACAGCTCTTAAGGAGTACGCCTGGCTTTATAAAGTTAAAACACCCATCAAGGACTTCTTTAATTGCACATAAGCCCTGATCTTTGCAGCTCCAATTTTATAAAATCTATTCAGGTCTTATTGCCTTAAATCATCTGAGGCTACAGAATTGTCCCTGGTTTTTCAAAGCCCTGAATTTTCAGTCATGTTTTAGAGTGTCCTGAGACTTCTTGGAAAAATAAGATTTTAGTCTTGCTAATAAAGAAGCGGTAATAATTAGAAAATCTCTTGCTCAGTGCAGATTTTATAACTCCATAGATACCGTGGTATTAACATTCTGTTTGTCCACCTGTTAGAAGAAACAGATCTGAAGAGTCATAACTCTAAAACAGTGGGTGACAATTTAATGAAAAATTGAGCTCTGCATTTAATTTCCTTTTAAGTTCAGTTGAGCATTCTGCAAGATCAAAGGGGCTTTGTGGTTTGCAAATGATCTATGATATCAGAGAAACAGATTATAACCCAGGCACAGTTTGGTATTTAAGTAAGTGTCCGCTTTTAATACCAATGTTTAAAGTAGGCTAATGGAACTAAAGTGCAAGTATGATTTCCTATGATACAAGTCTATAATCCAGTTTAATATATCAGTCAAACACTAAAAGCATATTGTGAATTTATTTCTATGCTTTGGCCCCATTTGGAAAGTATCCTGAGACACTATCAAACATTTTTAGCAAAACAAGAAGTCGTACCCTGGTTTGTGAGCTTTTGGGACAGGGTCTTCACATATGCAGTTACAGAATGCCTGGAGAAATGGGGCTCTTGGGTTCAGTGGATGAAGAATAGTTAAGCAGCAGCAACACTCCATGTCAGTGAGGACTTTCTTTTAGTATGGATGCTGGAGTTCTGCCCAGAAGGCATCCTGCAGCTGAAATCTCCCCTTTTCACATCCTTGCAACAAACTATGGGCTGTGGACTTGCAAAAAAAAAAAAAAAAAAAAAAAACCAGAAAAAGGATTCCAAGGTAAAAAGGG
>WEIS01028334.1:0-2500 GCA_013389965.1 Todus mexicanus
AAAAAAAAATCAAATGAAATGCATGCAATTAATTTTATGGTAAAATCATTTTAGGACTGTGCACCTTATAATAAATATAATTTGTTAGAGCACAATTCCATGCATAAAATGTAATTTATTTTTTCCTCTTTCATTTTTTGTGCTATAACATGTTTTAGCCTTGATTATATTGTTTCAAATAAGGCTTAAAAAGAATGAGAATTCTTTAGTCTCCGATCACTTAGAAATGTCTTCCCTTCCAATCTCTATTTTTGCCACATGAGTGCCTCTTGATATTGCCTTTATTTTCATTCGGGGCTCTTTTTTTTTGTATAACATTTGCTTATTTATGCCACTCCCCCAGGATAAACCGGCTCATTTTTGATGTTGTCTAAAATTAGGAGGTAAACTTCAATTCAGGCCCAACTCCTTTTCTCTGTAGCAACATTATTAGCGTTCATCCAAAACAATACATGTACAACGTATTGGCTTTCTGTCGCAGTACAATTACCCATCAAACCACGTGCATTACGGATCTTCAAAAAAATTGCTGAAAAAAATCAATATTGTGGTAATATTATCAACTGCAGGGTGAAGTCATGGTGAGAGTAGCACTCATCTGCTAAGCCTTATTGAGATACACGTTTTACATCTGCAGAATCTCATCTCTCATTTCTATTATTTTTTTTTTTCTCTCTCTCTCTCTGCTTGTGACACTTAAGGCTGATTTTCTTTATTCCATTTCTTTTTTCATTCAAAATGTATGTTAGGGCCAATTGCTGTTTTACTTAGGAACCGCTATGACCCTTGTAAACCAACCTCAGACGGCTGGCTTAACAATGATGAATCACTTGGCAGTTTAATTTACATGCCGCTGAACTCCACATTTGGGTCCATTAGAACAAAATCAAATATTTATGTTGTTTATTGAAACTGCTAGATTTCATCTCGTTCAGTGATCGTTTTATGTGAAGGCTGAACAATACTGTTTCACCTGAATTAAAAGAGCTAAGTAATGCGGGACAGCCGGCTCTGGCACTAACTGACCTGTCATCGTGTTCTAAAGCCTATGAAAAAAAAAAAAAATGCATTCGCTAAGTTTTGCGTTGTGAGAAATAATTTTAACGTCCTCCTTGCAAACACAGATGAACAAGGTTCTGCATCTGTATAGCCTGAACTTCGGGATTTTAAGGATAAATATTCCAGCTACCGCCTGGGCTGAGCTGGAATTTGGCAATAAGAGAAGCTGAGACTGAGAGATGCCTGGGTGGGACCTCCACCCAGAGAGTAAAGGAATAATCTGCTGAACCCATCTGAGTAAAAGAGATTGTTTTAAATTCCTCGCCTACCCATAAAAAATCCGCTGCAACCAGTCTCAGGCTCCAATCCTCCCAAGGCACGCTTAACTTCACGCACACGTATGGAGCTGTTGATTCAGAATGACTGCTCGCTTGTACGCGTTGAAAAATTCAGGTGGGGGGCGAAGCCTTGGCAGGACTGAGGCTTTCTCGAGGGTTCTGTCTAAAACATCCCCCTCAAATGCAAAGCCAGCACTATCGTAAGCAGCCCGTCTCAAATCTCCCATGAATTCATCAGGTTCCTCATGGAAACGGCTGCACATTTACATTGACTTTTGTACCGAGGGTGATAACAACATTCATGTATGGAAAGCCAAGGAGCAGTGGTATCATTAATAGGTATCTCGGCGCAGAGCCTGAAACGCTGGCAGCAAAAGCCCTATGGGTAATGATATTGATGGCTCCGGTTCTTCTGGAGGTAAAACTTGTTCTGCTGGAGCTCAACCCGCAGGAGCAAAACCCCCTCAGTGAAACGCCCCGCGCTTGAAAAATCTTTCAGTCTGTCTCCAATTATTGTGACAGCGAATATCTGATATGAGTTGCTGGCACGCTCGCAAATTAAAAGAGAAACCTAATGATATTGCTTATGTTCACGCTGAGCATTAAAAGGTAATGTCTAAAAGGTTTTATTGTGTTAATAAAACTCAGAGGTGGTCAAGACTTGATGCACGCGGGAACAGAATACCAAATAATCAGTCATAATGTTACGACTTCATTTTTCATTTGTGTTTTCAAGTTTGCCTTGAAAAATCAGAGATTGCGCTGAAGGAAAAAAAGACAATATTATATCAAAGAAAGGGAAAAATTATAAGCGTGACTTATCTTTAATGTTTTACATCAAAATGAAATTTCTGTGATATGTGTCATGTGCATAAACAACACAGGCAGCTTTTGTCTTTGTTGAATTTAAATGAAAAGTCCCTCTAGATATTAATATGTGGACTTCATTTGTTAGCCTGCTAAGTCAGGGACTTATAACAAAAGCTTTGTAAACAAAAGATTAAACTGAATCGAGCTTTAGAAAATGAAAGGAAAACAAGAGTCAAATAATCACAGATCAGAGTGGGGCTGCTTAGATTGAAATCACTACAAGCTACTGGAGTGGAAAATGTTTAATTGAACTATTTCATTACGCAGGAAGTTTATGTCCCTCTTGTAGAATC
>WEIS01028334.1:10000-19399 GCA_013389965.1 Todus mexicanus
CCACCTCTCGGGGCAGCCTGGGCCAGGCTCTCCCCACCCTCAGCACCAACAAGTTCTCCCTTCTCTCCACTCTCAATCTCCCTCTTGCAGTTCCAACCCATCCCCCTTGTCCTGTCCCCACAGGCCCTGCTCCAAAGTCTGTCCCCATCTTTCTGCCAGGCCCCTTGAAGCCCTGCAAGGCCCCCAGAAGGTCTGCGCGGAGCCTTCTCTTCTCCAGGCTGAACAACCCCAGCTCTCCCAGCCTGGCCTCCCAGCAGAGGGGTTCTGTTTACATATCACAAAGAACGAGATTGATTATGTCTTTTATACTCCTGATGGAGCTGGAGCCCCTGCATCCAGCCCTCAACCAAGAAGGCCTACGAGCAGATNAGGCAAGGACTCCGTCAAGGCAAGCGAGGGCACTACACACAGCTTTCGTTTAATGCAATGTGCATAGCCATACAAAAAGGGGATTAGCCTGTCACAAAAAAAGGACAACCTTTTCAAGTGTAGAGATAAAGAGCCTCCCAGGAAGGGACAGAGGCTGACTCAGAAAACTATTAAAAGGACAAAGTGACTTTCCAATAGAGGTAACTAGTTCAAACGGGAACTAGGTCACTAGTGGCCAAGACTAAAGCATCTAAAGACTGATTAGTGGTTGAAACGAAAATGTGTTATTAATCTTCCTTCAGCTCCTGCTACCCAAGTGCTCATATTGCAAGTTCACTGCAGAAGGGATCACAGAGGTTAGTTTCTTTCCTAGCTGCACAGGAACGGTCAGGGCTCCAGTGGGTGCCCAAGGGGACATACCTGTGTCACCACAGTCACTGCAGAAGGGTGAAGGATGCACAGCTCCATTTGCTTGAAATAGTTAGGTGATTTCTTTCCGGGAGGAGTCTCTACCTTGGTGTGCTCACCTGTTTGCTGCTGGATACACATAATCAGCTATGGCACATAAAGATATCACTTAGCAGCTATCAAAAAGCGTAAAGATCACGCTGCAGGTTTCAAGGGCATTATTTTGTCAGGGAATTTTCCTGTCAAATTACTTCACCAATTCATGAACATCATATAACTCGTGAGCAACTCATCAAAACGACCCACTGAATATCATCGATCCTTTTCTCCAGCTATCACTAGAGGTCTTGCAGCACTACAGGCTCAGTCCCAGACATTAAGAGATGCCTGAATGCAGAAGATCCTTCCAGAAGATGCCCAAAGAGGTCAGACTCAGACAGGATTCCAAAACATACATTTCACTAATGAAAAGCAGTAAACACCCAGCGTTTAGCGCTCGGGAGGTACATACAGTAACGCGGCTGCTTTTGCTTTGGTCAGCAAGTAAAACTTCGGTGTCTCCCATCCATCTTCACAAGGCACTGTAGCTCAGAGACACCCAGTGAAGCAATTTTCTTCCCTCTTACTGGGCTCAGTAACACAGGCTGCAGATGGGTTTAACTGGGAGCTTGGGTTGAACCACTCTCCGTTAAGCAAACCCTTCCTTGTTTCAGCAGCATGGTGATAGGACACTTCAGCACACATTTTTATATAAAAATATTAGTTGCTAATCAATTGATGTAACATATTATTCACATACTATTACTGAACTAGGGTCTCACAAGTAACATTAATTCCTGTGTACATTTACTGGAAGTAAGGACGTGCCAGAGGCAAAGATAAAGAATATTTGATTTCCTTCTTAAAGAAAACTTTATTATTCCTCTTTGCTCCAAACAACATCTTCCGGTGGCTGAAGTTTAATACTACCCAAAAAGCATTTTCCCTAGGGTCCTCCATTCTCAGCAAGGGCCGTTCTTCCGCATCCATACGTTCTTTCAAAAGATTCTCTTCGTTATCTAATTTGAGAGCCTTCGGTGTTGAGCGTTCGAGGAATGCAATCAAATCCTGCCCCTTCCAGGCCTACCGGGACACCTATTAATTCACCCTCCTGGAGAGAACGAGTTTATCACCTCGTGCAATTGCTAGTCTCTCAAAAAGTGGAACAGGGCAACTGAAATTGGCAGCGCAATTATTTAAAGTCTATAAATAGTTGTTGCCACAGTGTAAATTAAATTGCTAGTCGGTAACATCTTTCCTACCTTTTAAAGCTAAACTCTGCTGAAGGCAGGTAAGCAGGGACCAGGTCATAGAAGAGTCCATGAAGAGGGAACACGAGCGCTTAGAAATTGTGTTGTATGCCACACAAAGATGAGGTGAAAACCCAAAGTAGCTTGTTAGGTTCTCTCTTTCTTACTTGGTACAGAAGACAAGAGACTCATTTCCAAATTGCTTCATCATCTGTCACCCAAACTCAAAATATTTTAAGAGTCACTATAAAATTCCACAGGCCAATCCAGTAACTGAATAGACATGAACTGCACAGAAAACAAACCCACAAACCACCCAAACAACAAAACACAAACCTGAAAGTTTTTCTCTAGCATCTTTGTATGTTTTGGAAGGAGAGTTGAACAATGAGGACAGCTGCGTTTGCTCAGAGCCATCAGATTTGGCAGACTAATGAAACAAGGGAATGGAGAAGGTCAGACAGGTAGGGAAAAAAAAACCCCACTCAGCCCAAAATCTTCCATGGCAGAAAAAAAAAAAAAGCTGATTTTCACACAAATACCAGCCCAAGCTTCATTTGGGTAATTGTACCACTCTTCGGCGATTGCTTCAGAGATGGAGCAACTGCTACAACTTCCCAGGGAGAGAAAACCATCTTTTTTTTTGGCAAAAGTATCAGGCTAAGTTCTTTTAAAAAGGTAAACTCTAACAGGCAATAACTCTGCCTTACAAAATCTTATTATTTAATGGAAAGCTGAAGTGACAGAAAAGGGACTGCAGCAAGTCTTGGCTACAAGTCTGAGTGAGACAGATTAAATAACACCCAGGACAGTAGCCAGAGGGCAAACTCTTGGCTCCTCACTTTTTGTTAAGTGTTTCCCCTCATATTTGGCAGAGCAGAAAGTGGTTTCTGTTTCCCTTAATTTCCAGTCCTTGTCTCTAGCTGTAATGAAGTATTTAGGCTTGATACAATTATGGTTCTTCATGGCAGATTGTAACAAACATCCATAGCACCTGACAGAACCACATAGCCAGAACAATGGCATTTTCCACCAAAAGTCTGCTCACAGAACTGTCTTGGTTGGAAAAGACCTTTAAGATCAAGTCCAACCGTTCCCCCAGCACTGCCAGGGCACCACTACCCCCTGTCCTTCAGCACCACACCTCCACAGCTTGGAAACCCCTCCAGGGATCAGGGGGACTCCACCCCTGCCCTGGGCAGCCTGGGCCAGGCCTGGGCAACCCTGGACAGTGGGGAAGAAATTGTTCCTCAGCTCCAACCTAAACCTCCCCTGGGGCAACTTGAGGTCGGTTCCTCTTGTCCTGTCACTTGTTCCTTGGGAGCAGCGCCCGACCCCCCCTGGCTCCAACCTCCTGTCAGGGAGTTGTGCAGAGCCACAAGGTCTCCCCTGAGCCTCCTTTGCTCCAGGCTCAACACCCCCAGGTCCCTCAGCGGCTCCTCCCCAGCCTCCTGCTCTAGACCCTTGCCCAGCTCCATTGCCCTTCTCTGGTCACCCTCCAGCATCTCATGTCTCCACCCAAAACCAAAGACTCATAAACCAAAGCAAGCTTAATCCTTTTTCTTCCGTGAAGATTTGTGTTTCTAAAAAAGGGAGACAGAAGAGGATGAAGAAACGGCAGACAGGACAGCTTCTGATATACCTGAAGGAGCACTGGGTTCCAGAGAGCAATTGGAAAGGAACAATACAAGCAAAACTTTCCTCTAGAAAACACAATGACTAGTTTTCAAGTAATAAATTAATGAATCAGTAATATCTGTGTATCCCTGAAGGTCTGGCAACAGCTCAGCAAGCACTGGGCATCCCAAAGATGAAAGGTGCAACATTTTAAGAGGCACAGGCCTCAAAACATCAGGATTCTTGCTTCCCTCTCTCTCCTTTTCAGCATCTCTTACTTGAGAGGTTCATGTCAGTATGTAAAGGTTAACAAATACAAGACTACAAGGAAACTCAAGACTTGCCTATTTATCTTTCTTTTTTGAATCCAAACCACATTAGTACTTTCGGATAGCGAAATTATATTATAAAATGCAGGATTTTAACGTTCTGGCATCAAGCCAACACTTTAATGGACATTCAAACACTAACTAAGGAAATGGTTGTGCATTAAGCCTACCAATAAGTCAACAATCAATACTTCAGTATTACAGTAAAAATACAATGCACCCTTTATAGCTGCCTCTGGCCTCATCCTTCTTTGTCAAGCTCAGCTCTAAATAAAAAACAGTATAAAAAAAACAAAAAGCAAAGAGTCTTGAAGCAAGAAATGAAGTACAGATTATTTCAGAGCCACCAAGCATTCATCTGAAAGTCCAGACCTAACTGGTCCTCTGGACTACACAGACTGTTTTTGTCAATGGTGTACTGATAGGGCAGAAAAGTCAAGAATAAAAATTATAGAAGTTCAGATGCAAAATGAATCAAGGGGGTCAATAGGTAAGAGCAGCCAAATAAAGAGAATTCAAACAGTTAAGCCCCAAGCAACGACAGATTAGAAGTCTGGTTCCAACTTTATCTCCAAAAAGCATCTCAGTCAAAAGAAAACAAACCAAGAATTGCATCAAAGCATAGTAATGTTTAGGTTTTTAATCCAATTCCTAGATTTTAACTGCCAGCACAGCATCAGTCCTGTACTTCCCCTCTCTACATATTCTGTTCATTTGAGAAATGAAGCCAAACGCAAGCTCTGCAAAGCGGGAGATTTGGACACTCTCTCAGGAGCTGCTACTTTGCAATAGAACAAGTGCTTTAAATTCACTTAACTCTGGCTTCCCGTTCTGAGCCACAGCCATAATTCTGAGCCACTGCCGAATTTCTGAGCAGCGCAAAAACCCCACAGTTTTTGGACACTTGGAGCAGCTGCCTGTGTCCACACAAAGGTTCAGGGTAAGTCTGTTCTGCAGGAAAAACTGGTGGCAGCCATTTATCTAACCCTGTGAAACTTGAATGGAAAAACAGGAAAACAAAACCAATCACATTGAGTATTTTTATCTCCACAGCTTAGCAAGCTCAGTACTGAAATGGAACTTTATCATGGACCGGTTAAGCCAGCGTAATAGCTTGGGTAAACAAGCCACCTGAATTCTCTGTTTCCTTCTCCGAGTCTGCAAATATACAGAGGGAAACAGAGTACGATTGTTTCAGAAATCCCTCCGCAGATTCCCCGCATTTATTTGCCAGAACTCTCCTGCATCCCTGGGGTGTCAGCTATAAACAAGCACACCGCAAGGCTGGGAACGGGGAAAGACTTTTTGCTGATCTTGTGAAGTCAGGGCATCTGCACCTTGAGGTTGAGCTCCGCAAAAGGATCCAATGCTGCAGGTCTAGCCGCCAAAGAGCATGAACACTCATCATAGAATCATTTGGGTTGGAAGAGACCCTGAAGATCATCAAGTCCAACCGTTCCCCCAGCACTGCCAGGGCACCACTACCCCCTGTCCCTCAGCACCACATCTCCACGGCTTGGAAACCCCTCCAGGGATCAGGGGGGCTCCACCCCTGCCCTGGGCAGCCTGGGCCAGGCCTGGGCAACCCTTGCAGAGTAAGAAGGTTTTCCTCATAGCCAATCTAAAAAGTCCTCAAAGACCACAGAGCAGTTTGCAGGTGCCTGAGCCAAGCTCAGCAGCTGGCTGTGCATCCAGCAGTAAGCCAGGCCAGGCCTCTCATCAGTAGGTTTTGCTACTTCAACTTCACTCTCTCCACATCAGGCACTTCCTAAATAACCCATGTCAAGCAAGAGCTGTCACACTGCAAAATACTGCTGCATAAAACAACTATATTGGGTAGCAGGCGGTAGCTGTATTGACTCCAGTTTTAGCCTATGACTCTAATCAACTGCCAGCTTAACGGGTTTTTGCGTGGCCACAATTCCAGCTCAGGGCAGCAACTAATAGCAGGCTTAGCAATGTCTCAGCTGAGAGACATTGAAGATCTCCAGCCCAGATCAGTGATAGATACTGCAGGAAATAAGCAAAAGGAAAACATCCACATAAAGCTTCCCCTACAAAATCTTGCAATCTTCTAAGAGTCACTGGTAAACGCAACTTTTATTCCTCAGGTGCAGAAATTGATGCCTAGGAAGAGATTTCTTGAACTCCAAGTTAAGCGTGAAAATCATGACAAAAATGGGATCAAAATCCAGCTCTCCCGATTTCCTGCACTGAAAAACAGCTGCCACAACAAGGCTGTTTTCTAAGTAAATATACCCATCGTGGGGTGCCAGGCAGGCAGGGATCCAAAACTTCAAGGGTCAGGCGCTATTCAATATTTGAATCAGTGCAATAAAACACTGCATAAATATTTAAACTGGCACTTCTGCTCCAAAATACTCTTGGAACGTATCTCAGCAGCTTGCTTTCAAAGTTTCTAACAGACATTCCCTTCTTCCTTCTGTCCTGTGGAACCTCGGAAAAAACCTCAGTCCCTGCTCATCCGCAGCAGTTTGATGGTTTGTTTTGAATGTGCAAAATGTACAAACAGATAAATCTAAAGAGTTGAAATCCTGTATCTTTGGCTATTTATGAGACCCTGTTCTAAATTCGCCCCGAAAGCGACAACAAAACCCAAAACTCTCTAGAACGCTCTCCATTTTTATATGTCATTTATAACCTCTGCCTTCAAAAGCTAAATGCTTGGGCTCCGTTTCAGGTGTTCTCACAATGTGTGCTATAAAATAACGTAAGACACAATTTGTCATTAGATGCTTCCGAACTATGGAGGACACAATGTTTGTTTAGATCCGAGTATAAATCTCAGGAAGCCAAAGCGCCGTGACAAATGCATTTGATACTCCAAGTGCAACTGAATCTCCTTGTTGTTTTAGCTTGATGTAGAAAATATCATCATGCCAGTCATTAATATAAGTTGTGAGATTGCAGGGCAACGTTTTACTCTTATTAGTCATTACCTGCCCAGTCCCTGCTTTTCGTCTGTGCAACAGTCAATAAGACAGAAGGTGCTGTAGCCAGAAGTAGAAGTTCTGCAGATGGGCACTGCCAATACCCCACCTGGCTGCACGCTCTAACAATCCAATCCATCGAATTGCAGCTCTGCTGGATATTCCCGTCCTGACATCTCCATAGTTCCGCTCAATACCCGTGAGCAGAACCTGCTCCTATTTCAGCCTTTATTTCCTGGTGCTTCTATCTAGGTCTGTCAGTGTACGCGTGCTCCAAACCAGCTGAAGCTTCTCTTGAAAATAAAAACTCTGTTAAAACATATTTCAATACTACTTATATTCTAAGAATCACCAAGATGGTTTGGGGTTGTTTGCTCTTCCTTAACAGTTTTAGTTTTGCTGGGCTAGCAGAAGTAGCAAGCAACTAAATCTTTGGTATTAATGTAAAAGGAAGCTCTGATAATTGGGAGTTATGTTTGAACTCTGAGGTCCTACCTGTTCAAGAACAAAACCCTCCACAAATTCACACATTGAACACAGCTCCTCAGCTTCTCATGGAAATGCATTAACTACATATTCAGCTTACAAAACCAAATTGCAACACTTGCTGAAAAACAAATTGTGAAAGAAACAAAAAGCCCTCTTCTTTAGTCACACGTGAGGGCGATTCAATTTCACTGTCTGCTGCATGCGTTTGATATAAGGGATAGGTACGGGATACCGGTTGTGAGAGTTTTCAATTTATCACTGGAACTTGAGTTAGAAAAAGGATGAAATCAAGCAAGCTGCTGCCTTTGACACCAGCAGAAGAGCCTCACTAATGTGAAGGCACAGCCTGCCTGGCTATCATGTACCACCAGATTATAACTCTTGCACCAGACTCGGTGCCTCTGTCTGTTTAAAATAATGCTGGTAAAAACCACTTCCATTATAAGCAGTGGGCAACCTCCTTCTCTGTCAGTATCCGATGCTAATTTCAAAGTTTCCACCATAAGGTTCATATAAAGTATCAGAGAAAAATTCTGTTTCAAGAAACCAGTTAAACATTTGCTTCTGGAAACAGAGATACATGTTGCCACGGACCAGGCAAAGAACACCTTCTGCACAATGTATTAATGTCAAGGATCTGGGTGGGAGATGGCCAGAACCATCCACCAGGCCTGCAACGAGACAAACACTGGATTTGCAGCTCTCAGAACTAAGGCGCGCTCCTTCCTGTAGATGGCAAAAACCAGGGATGCTAAAGGCAAAAGGATCCACCTCAGAGATCTGCATAAAGTCAGTGGATTTAGAAACTCCTCTGAGGTGGCAAAATGAGCCTTCTCTGGATCCACAGGGGCGCTTCTCACATGCAGCACATTCTGCTGAGCCGTCTCTGCAACGACACGAGTCTTTGAATTGTGCTTCCCACCTTCCTCTCAGAATATGTGGTTTCGAGCGGCATTTGTTGCCAGGATGCATTGCTAATACATAATATATTGGCTGGAAATTAGGATTTCATCTCACACAGAAAATGTCACAGGCACTTCTTCAGAGGCAATGAATGCAGAAGAGTTGGAGGAAGAAATCTTGGGAGACAAACTGAGAAAACCTATAACCAGGAGAAGATAGATCTATTGAGACAAAGAACTAAATCCTGCCCTTTAGAACAGACTGCAGCTTCAATCCCCTGGTGCTCATTTCACTGCTGGAAAGAGATCTGTTCTGCTATTCTGCTGTGAAAGGCTGTTATTTCTCCACAAAGCTTAGCTTTGGGTATTTATTACAGGGATAACTTCTGACTGAAAAGCAGGACTTGCTGCCTTTTTCCCCGGTGAAGCTTTGCAGAAGGCATGCCATTTCTGATGCTCCTGGGGATGGATGGACTCACCTGTAACATTTGCTCCCTAAACCCACCTCTCCTAAATGTCAGCAAGAGCTATCCAGCCTGCAGAACAAACCCTGGATTCTTTTCAGGCAGGGGACTGTGCTGCTGACTCAGTGGAACTACCGCAAACAAAGGGGCAGGAGGAGGCCTAGAGGTTCCTGGCTGCCTTCTGACAGCTTCCAAATGACACAGAATAACCCATCTTAAACGCTGGCGAGGTTTCTCTGGAAGGAAATGCAAAAAGCTCAGACAAAGCAAGGGAAACACATGCAAATACAGTGACCTAGAGAACAAACAAACAAACCAACCCCAGAAAGCAGGTAACAATTCTGCTACAGGATGAGCAGGAATATAACTGAGTGACAAGTTACAGATGAACAAAGATTTTATCCAACTAGCTGACGGTTACCCCTTCCCAGCTCAGCTCACCCTTGTTACACCAAGAAGCCAGAGAAGGTGTCCACCTTGAGTGCCTACTTCCATAAGTCACTAAATCACAAGCTTATTAAAACCAGAAATCACTGAGAAGATGCAAAGTTGTTTCTCAGAAGAAGACAAAAAAAAAAAAA
>WEIS01028334.1:19445-38316 GCA_013389965.1 Todus mexicanus
GAAAGGTAGAGAATAAGGCATCTGAGAGTACAAAACCACAGACAAACAACAAAACATTCAGCACAGCACATTAGTTACGTACAGCACCATCATGCACTTCATCCTAGCAGCAAAAATGAAGCCAAAACATTAACCTCAAGTCAAACAGCAAAACAAAAATAAGAGGAGCGATATTGATTCACCGTATCTGTTGAGTAATCAAGCTTCTTCCCATTAGAAGGGAGCTGCAAATTTTCTGGATAAGCCATCTTTAACCTTGGAAAAATTAAATCAAGCCAGACAGGGACTAAGAAGAGAAATATAGCAGGGTTAGCTCTATGAAAAAGAGCAGAGGATGGTGTCTAAAGGTGTAATTCCACAGTGAGGTGGGTCTCTGCACCTAGTTTCCACCGTTCAGCTTTCACTAGGACCTCAAGATGGGCATAGCCTCTTTTAGTCAAGACACTAGTGGGTCTTTTGACTACCGAATTAGTGCTTATTTCAGCTTCACTCAAGCCTTTAGGTTTTGTAGCTCCTTAACAGACAGAGTAAAAGGATTTAAACATGCCATTTTCTGTTACAAGCCTTGAGGCAGTAGAAGAAAGAAATAATGAATGTTGCCGAGTTCCTATATGGTAACCATAGCAGGCAAAATCAATTACTGCTGAGAGGATCTGCAGATAACATGCAGGTTCCCACTCATCCATTTGAAATGTGGTTTGGTTTTTTCCTCCTCTCCATTTCCTCCCCCACTTCTCTTCAGAAATGTCTTTCTTCATACATTAGAATCGAGCCCAAAGAATCCGGCTGGCTTGCAAACACGTTTCGAGACAAGGATTTGTCATGATACCGTGCGGTGTCCCCACCTGTGCGCTCCCACTTATCTGAGATTAAAATCAAACCCTCCGCAGATTGCTGCTGCTGCCTTGCACACTGAGTTTGGTCACACTGCTCTTCAGTATCCGAGACACCAAACAGTGACGGGGCTTTATCAAGGACACCGTGGAAGCTGGACGGCCACCCTCAAAAGAAAAACCGCAGGCCAGATACGAGGAATTAGCTAAAGCATCTATGCCCCCTTATGTGATGCGAGATGGGAATGCTTTCAGGATTGGTAACATTTAACAAAAAGGAACTAAGTCAGAGCTGGTACTTTCAAAGTCTGTGAAATAAGCGATCTAGAAAGGATAGATCTAGAAATCCAGTTCATACAGGACTGAACACCAAGGAAAGGATGTCTGCTTAAATGATGCCAAGCTCCAAACCAATAAAAAGAAATAAATTTTAACACAATCTGTAATTGAATTGTGGAGCTTACTACCACAGGAAGAGGGCAAGGCCAAAAAAACATAATGGGATTAAAAACTGACTCACTGTGTGTATGGATATTGACAATATCTAGAGCTGTGTTTAACACTGAAATGGTGGAAATAATTATTATCCCTCACGCTTCAGGGTTTTAACTAATCTCTAACCAGTAGAGAACAGGGTGAAGCCTCTCACAGCAAGCAGATAGCCCCACGAGCAGCTTTGTTGGTGTTTCTCCACTGAATTATCCGGTGCTGGGCATAAGCACATAAAGCTAACTGAATAGATGTGCCCCAAAGCCGATCTAATAAATCGACTCTGACAAATTTAGTTTCAGCTAATCCCACATCTCTGATTCAAGCCTAGGATAGCCAACTGAACCATTTGAAAAGGTTTAATAAAGCTGCTGAAAGTGAAATTAAGCACTGATGTGTTTACCACAGGCTCTCCTCACTCTCCAGCCTTCCAACAGCACTTGGGTAACACCGGTAAGACTTCCCTTGGCGCTCTCAGAAATACCACAAGTTAGAAAACCTCCCTCCCTTTCCCCAACTCCACCCCGCAATAAAAATGAACGATATCATATAATCCAGAAATCAGTGCTTGAAAAAGACAGTCCAGAGACTTGCGTCGTAGTCACAAAAGCTGGCAACATGCTATTTCATTCTCTACGAAGTTATTTTAAAACAAAGTCTCTCCAACTTTCTCAAGCCATTCTGTCCAAGCAGCAATTATGCATGCTGTTCTAATTACGTGAAAACAAATATTAAAATCTGCTAGCTCTGGCTCAAAATGCTGCATAAGCAGATCCTTTCTGGTGGAAGCACCACACATCTTGCCGAGATGTATATATTATATTTCCAACTCATCTTCTGCAGCTTCTTTCCATCATTTCCATGGAAAGCCAACATGCGACATTTCACAAGAGCTGCTTTTTGTTTAAAAGGGAGTTTAATGATTCAGCTCGAAGTAAGGAAATGACCTTCTTTCTCCCAAAATATTGTCAAAGCACAGTCATGAGTATGGAGTGGACCTGAGTAAAGAGTGGGCAGGAGGTAATAAATTAAAGTAGGAAAGCAAAGGGAATAAATATAACTGAACTAAGAAAAAAAAAAATGAGCGGAAGAAAGATGAGAAATAAAGGACAGGAAAGCAAACAGAAAGGAGGCAGCGAGAACAGAAGTTGTGCCAAAAATCGAAACGAGTGAAGCAAATGCATGTGTCCTTAGTTCCACCTCAAAAGGCTGCAACTTTCTTTCAGAAGCCTATCTTGGCAGGAATAAGAACTGATTTTGACTTCAAAAGGGGAAGTTAAAAAACGCCCCTACACACCACCCAAACACTTCTCCTGCAAACTGCCAAATTTTCAGGCTGCAAAGCTTAAGTGCATCCCCAGTTTGCTGCCTGGGCATTGATAAACAGTTTACACACTTATTAGCCAGTGACTATTTTAAACCAAAGCTTGATAATGCCTCGGATTAAGATTTTGGATGTGGAGTGGAAGTGCCTAATTACTCCAGTGGCGAGGAGAGCATGCACAACAATGTACCTGTGGCCTTGCCCAGACTGCTAAATTACACAAATGATTTAGTAATAAACCCCGGTGGAATTCATCAGGGGAGTAACACTTTTGAGAGGCCTGAGTAAATTAGGGGGGCTTGAAAGGAGGAGAGGAAGCTGAGAGCTGCAGCAGCTGCTGGTTTGTCTAATAGATCTGATGAACAGCCTCGCTGGAAAGAAAGAGTCCAGGGTTTTCTGGTGTTTGTGACTGTAGGAGGGCAGTGAGACAGCCTGGCCTGCCGGCATTGCAAACTTTGAGAAAGAGCCGTTCGTTTTGTACGGCTCGCAGCATCGTGAGAGATTAGTTGAGAAAGATGCACAAGATAATAGTCAAGTAATAAAGACCCCAGCAAAAAACCTGCGAAAACCAGAGTTGAGGAGAAAGAGAACAACCCCACCCCTCTTTGCATAGGGCAGTTCCAAACCACTCCATCCCATTGCAGAGAAGTTTGCTGAAGGTCAGAATTCTATTTTTCCTATGGCAGTTGGGCAATTTCCTTTATTTCTCCTTCTCAGAAACATGAACTGAAAAGCAATACCGACTTAAACAGGTAAAGGTTCCTTTTTCAGTCGCCAGCCTACAGCTTAAGTTCATGAACTCACCACAACACCAGGACTGAAAGCTTTGACCATCTGTGAGAAGTCTCCACAACAAGACCTCCTGCATGGCTGTGAGCAGGTCTTCCCTAAAGCCCAGCATCTCTGTTCCCAGTTTCCACAGAGGCACTAGAAGCACACTCCACAGTCCACTCAGGAAAGAACGATTACTTCAAAACCAGACACATTAAAAAGAAAACACAAACCCCCAACACTCCGAATTGTGCTCTTGCGCTGTTCCCATCCAAAATGCTGTTAGTATTTTAGAAACCTAACCCACGTTCTTAATTTTTCATACTTTTTTTCCCCCTTATATGCAACAAAGATGAGTTGGGCTCACTCCTGTGAACCAGTATCACTAGTTCCACTGTTAAATTCCAGCACCGCCCTGCAAATCCTTTATTTCAGAGCTATAATCGAGGTGCTGGAAATCTCCAAATGCTCTCCCGTAAAGTCTGCACCTTCCTCGCAATGGTTTCAAACTGGATGGATCTATCAATATTTTACAAACCAAAATGGAGCGGTACTTTGCTAAAGCTGCGTTTGAGCTTCAAATAAATAAATGAATAAACCAACCCACCTCTTCAGCCCAAGTAATTGCTCTATCACGTGACAAGGTGGCAAATCGCCAGGATGCAAGAATTTACATCTCAGCATTGCTTCTCAGCAAGCTGGAGAAACACAGAGATGAAACCATTCCCCTAAATTTTTCCAGCACTATGAAATCCCTAATTCCAAGAGTTATTTGTATATGCTGAGCACGCTCTGTCTAGGTCAGCACTCAATACAAGACCTTGGTGAGCGCTAAATTAATGGGACAGCATGATGTGAAGTGCTACCACCTTGCCAGAAGCGCTGTTCCTTCTAAGAGGAACCCCTGAAAGCCATTCATGATCCCTCAGTGTTTCTTGCAATGGTTACATTGCTCCAAGCAGGGTCCTGGTGAAATTCTGACTGGGATAACCACATCCCACGAGCCAAGGTTTGCTCTAGAGTTTCAGCTACCCATGATCTCTTTGGGGGTCCTGCAATGCTACCAAGAAGCAGAGATGTCCACACCTCAGCACAAGAGAGGCTGCATTTTGGATATGTGATCTCCAAAGCTCCTTTGATGGTGCATTTGCCCCTTCACAGGAGTATGAGTTCACATTCAGTCAGGAATTGGAATTCTTTGCATCAAAGGGCAGAGCTACGCACCGCAAGGAAGAAAAAAGAGGAGGGTGGGGAAACGAAGGCAAGTGTTGCAACTCAAAATCTGGTCTCTGTTTGCAGATGGTTATGACAGATACTTCCAAGATGTTTATTAAAAGTCTGCAGTTGTACCTGTTTGAGATGCAAGGAACATATCTGGATTAAGCAGCCAGGAAATATAAAATGTGCCAGGACATAGCAGAATTTAAATAGATCAATAAACACAGCTACTAGAACAAGAGTTCTCCATTTTTCCATCTCATGACCTTGTATTAGCATAAAGGTTTGAAATATCCCTTTCATACTCTCTTGTTTACCCATGATGAAAGAGAAAGGCAGAGCATGTCTCTCCTCTCCCTGTCCCTAACTCTTTGGGTTAGGAATCCATGATCAGAAGCACGATGAACTGGAAGATCATCACACAATTACTCCAGCCCGCATGCAGCCAAGCAAACAAAAGATCTGAAATAACTCAGTATCACAGCATTAATTGAGTGACTGTAACCTGGCCAACATAAAAAAAAAAGCCACAATATTCGACATAAAATGGGTCATGGTCTGGGTTCTTGTGGGGTGCGGGTGTTTGGTTTTAAGGTTAATAAGCTCAGGGTAATTTCAAACTGTACTATTAAATAATGATATTAAACCCACAATGAAAACTAAAGAAAACTGCTGCTTAGCTGTAAACTATGCAAGCGAGAAGAAAAGCGACACGCAAAAAACCCCACCCCAAAATGCCAAATACACTCCCAATGTTTGAACTTCTCACTTCCTCTGCCCCCCTTCCTCTCTTGTTCACACACCTACCTGATGCCAAAAGGAGATTTTTGGAGGGGTTGTTTGTGGGGCTTCTTGTTCTTTAACTTATAGATTCATAGACTGGTTTAGGTTGGAAGGGACCTTAAAGATCCCCCAGTTCCAACCCCCCTGCCATGAGCAGGGATAACCCTCACTAGACCAGGTTGCTCAAGGTTCGATCCAGCCTGGCCTTGAACACTGACCTTGAACTTCAAACAAACAAAACCACAGCTCCCTAACAAAACCTTGACGCTGGCTATGAAACGGAGTAGCCTGCACTCTTAAAGCCCAGTCAGATCCCAGTCTACACGTACCTCAGCATTCTCAGGGGCGTTCTTTGATCAGCACAGGTCTCGGGAGGCTCGGGGCCAACTCGTTCATTCAGAGGAGCTCTGAGGTGTTGGGAAGATGGCAGACAGGCCACCGAGCCCCCATCTGTGTGCTGCGGAGCCCTTGCAAGTCTGAGAGCCACAGAGGATGTGATTTTCCTTTAGAAGTTTTGGTAAAAGTATTACATATCACCTAAAACCAGGTAAACACCTCGAAGATGAGATGAGGGAGTTTCTGTAATTTATATTTCTCAGGTCCACAGCTCTTAACTCCATTTGCTGCATGTCAAAACACTCATTCATTCATTCCGCATCACCGCTTTCCTCAACTGTGTTCAAACCGCCTCTGGCCACAGTTAATTACCAGGATATTTATATTCTTCATCTACGTGCCTAAATGTGTGCGTTAAGGGTCAAATCCTGAACAAAATCAATGAGAACCTAAGCAAAGAAGATGGCAGGGTTAGGTACTAGTATGTACTAGGAATGGAAGGAAAAAATAACTTCCGAGAACCTATGCAGAGGTAATTTTGGAGCTATTTCTGAAGCATAAGAATTCACAACTCGGAGCTCGAATAATATTTGGCATTGGGGCAGCAAAAGAAACCAACAGCTAATGACCAATCCTATGAAATCCACGGTAGGAGGTTGTCCTCCTGCATTCCCTGTCCTGGCTCTGCAATGGTTAAAAGGTCCCCACAGCTGTGCTGGCATCATCGATTAGGGTGAACAAGGAAGCTACAGAAAAATAAAGCCACCTTAATTTCAAGCTCCATTAGAACTGAAGGACTTGGAGGCAAGGGGGGAGAAATCAATGTTTGGCAAATGGGAAAGGACAAAATCTGCAAAAGGAAAAATGCATTTTCAGGCTAAGCTAATGCAAACAATGGATGGTGAACAGCACTTGAAGTTGCCCCTTTAAGGTTGTGTCAGCATTTCCATTTATAAACTCTGATTTTAGTTACACTCTAGCAGATTACCACAGGCTTGGGTATTATTCTAGCAGCTACCATGAAGTATATAGCACAAGCGATGATGTCAAATACCAGGAAGAGCTCACTGGATGCATAATGCACCCTTTCGGTACCTGATGTCAGAGGAAGCGTTTTTAAATTGTGAGTCATACGTGTGCATAATCAAACCCAGAACCTAGCACGGGGGGAGCATCCTGGGGCCCAGCTTCCACCAGCACTAAAAGAGAAATCAGAGCTGCCTTTGATACGAAGCCTGTTTACTGTACTCTGAAAAACTTGAAAATATCCCAGATCCTTCATTTCAGTCTGCCTCAGTTGCCACTTGGATGGATTTCAGTCTGACCTTCTACCCTCATTTAGATAAAAGCTCTTATTTCTCTATCTGGACCTCCAGAGAGCTCCTCAGTCAATATTCTGAACATCCACATCCAGAAATCAAAACCAAACCCTGGTACGCAACCTTTCATTTCAGTTCTGCCAAGATCAGAAGGCCAAGGCGTTGGACCAATGAGATAATTTGACAAAATTTTCCTTCCACATAATGGAGCCAGACCTTCATCTTAATCTTTTTAAGCAGATAAGCACTGTATGCAAGGAAAGCTCATGTCCGGCTCCAGCATTCACTTTGCAGATCTGCACCAAGCTTAAAATCGACAGCAACACCATTTCTTAAGCTTACCACCCTGACTTTGGGCTTAGGTATTTCAAAACAAGCACAAAGGGAGGATAAATTTAGTATCAAGCCATGTTGCCATGTTCAAAATGCGAAGCATGCAGTAAATAACGTATACGGTGATCAAACGATCTTAGTAGGCATAAATCAGGCCTTGATCCTGCAATTAACCCCTAAAAAAAATATCCAAAAATCACACCTTTTCCAAACACAATGTCAGTATTAAGTTTACAGATGTATACTCCACCTTTGGGATACCAGTTTACATGAGAAATCCTTATCTGGGATTTTTCAAAGCTACCAAGAAACCAAATGTGCATTTATGTGCTAAGTACAGCATCAAGAATTACTTCCCTGTCGTATTCAGCTTCAAAAAGACTTTTGCCCTGATAGAGCTTCTGACAATTTAGAAAATCTTGATCTTTATAAACTCTTGACATAGGAAGTGTTCTGAACAGGATTTGCTGCAAGAAGTGTTTGTTGTGCCGCACGCAATTTAAGAACACAACCTTTGAAGTGAGAGGGGGGGAAAACACAAATTCCTATAATTTAATGGCAAGCCTAGACTCTTTTTCATAATCTTCCCGGCCTACTGCTCTAGTGGGAGACATTTCCTGGACTCGCAACCCTTTTATGTGCAAGCAATCTACATTTTACAACTGATAAATAATTCAGATAATTAATTGAGCTGCAATTTGGAGCACTTCTTTTTAGTCAGCACTATGGAGGACCATTTCACAAGGGTTCTGTACAGAGAGGCCCTCTTGCTTGTTAACCCAAGCTGAGCCTTCTGTTAAGGTGAATTCCCAGGTTCTCTTCACGCTTTCTGCATGTCTCACGCCAGCGTCCTGGGATTTCATACCCTAGGATGCTCCCCTCTGATTTTTCTTGCTGTGTTTACTCTGAGAAACAGGGTATTTACTGGAATTCTCCTTCTGCAGTGCTGACTGCCAGTGTTTCAGAGATTAGGTTTGAGCGTATCTCTCTGCCCACATACAGGCTGCTAGAACAGACCGCAACATAAGAAGGAGTGGAGACAACAAGCAAATACTTCAGGTAAGAAAGCTAGAGGAGCTCAAACAAACTGACAGAGAAATCACCAGATGCAAAGAAGCGATATGGGAGTGCATGGCAAGAAGTCTCTGAGCATTTTCATGCTGTAAGAGCTTTGATGGAATTTTCAAGTCAGCAGAAACCTGAAATTCATACAGTCAAGATTTACTCGCATTTGTAACCTTCATATAAGCGCAGCAGCCCAAGGTGAAGTGTTAAGTCTGTGCCTGTGGCACAAGTGTCCACATTCACATTCCAAGGCACCACTTCTCCTGTGCAGTGGTGCACATGGGATGTACTAACACAGAGCCCTGTAGCAGCTTCACAGGCAGAAGGAACACACAGACCTGCAGGTCCAGGTTCTTACCGGGAAAATAAGTTTCCACTTCTTAATCAAAGGATGCTGTGAAGTATTTACAAACTCCTAACACTACCTGCTCAAACTGAAGCTTGAGGGACACCACACATACAAGAGTAATTCTTTAAAGAATCTGTAGACAAGAAGTTAGTTTCAGGCTGGATTTAAGGCTAAATAAATCCGCTGCAAACTACGCAGGCTTGTGAGTACATGTGTTGAGCATCGGGAAGACATGGGACTGAGAAAGGATAGCTGAGCCTACAATGCCGAAGATAACGAGCCTGGTTCAGTTTAAGTATTTGGGAAGAAGTTTTTGTTGGTTAAAAACAAAGCAATGGCAATGCTAGGCTGCAGGCTTGAGGCAGAACAGCCCTTCCCCATCCACAGAATTAACGCCTACTAGGATGTCTGTGCAAATCCTGAGTAACAGCAGAGGAATAGTCAAGTTCTGTAAAACAATAAACCAGATCCCTTCCTTGTATCACTCCATATCACGCTGCCTTCCAGGATGCAATGGGAGCAACTTAAGGAAGGAGATTTCTACACAGTGTAAAGAGATAGCAGCATCTGGCCCAAAATAAACACCGCAAGCCTGAAGAAGCCTTATGAAACTAATTAGCTAAGAATGAAAACAAATCCCAGTAATCTTCAGAAACTAGAAGGAAAAGTAACATAGGAAGAAGCTTTTGTTGCATGTCTTTATCTAACGCATCAAAAAATGTTAAGACCTCCTTGGTTAAGAGAGCTAATTAGAGGACAGTCAGCAGTGTGTAATACGAAGGTCCTCGTACCTAAGAACAAAAAAACTTCATAAAAACTCCTCTGAACGTACAAAATGCTGCTGTTGATGACTGCAAACCAGCACCTAGAGAAGAGGGAAGCGACCTGTCCATATTCTGTATCAGACAACTGCCAACATCAGCCAGACAGCTTGAGATTCGACTGCACGTATCCTGCGACAGAGCACAGCACGACGTTCTGTGAAACAGCAGGAAAATCCTTACACCTGTGAACCGCAGAACAAACGGGGACAAAACACTGAAAGGTGACACTTAATTCATGTGCCTGCGAGATATCTGAAATGGAGCATCTTGCCACACTTCCCACTGCAAACTGGTTTTAGCTGATTTAGGATGAATGTGGCCTGCAAAAAAAATTTAAGATGCAAAGCACACATGTATTAGTCCTCGGACATGAGCAGTTAAATTTAAATTAGCGATCACTGATTAAATCACCAGTGTTAATCATGATTCTAAACAGCGAGCAGGGAACTTTGATTTAAGTGATTGATTTTCATCCTGGTTTTCATTTGCTCTTTTTAGCAGTTTTCCTAAAGGAAGGGCTGAATCTCATTGGTCAATTTGGCCATTAAAACACATAAATTTGCAATTAACCTTTGGTTTTATGCTAAATTTGAAGCTCTCCCTAAACAGGAGGCTATAATTGCAGCTATAATCAGAATATAAACTTGTTTGAAAAGGATAGTATTTATTCAGGTTCTTAAACATGTTTATTAAGCTTGAAAACAACGAATGAGAAATTTTATCTACTAGATGACACTTAACACATGCTCATACACATGTGCTCCACTAGGATGGACTAGAATCCTGTGAGAAGCAGGCCATATAAAAAAAAGTTCAGTTAATTAAAATGCCTTATATGAAGAAAAAAAAAAAGTATCCAGCTTGTATTTAAAAAGATTTGCATTGCAAATTGTCTGTATGAGACCAAAGCAATCATTAACTTCAGTAGCAAGAAGACAGATGGAAAATGTCGGCTAGACACAGAGGCATTTCAGCACCTCAACATGCAAACACACCGATATTTAAGACCCTTTCATGAAGCCTGTGCAAGGGAAGTATCCTGTTCCCACAGAAATCACCTGGAGCTCAAATCAACGGGTCTCAGTTAGCAAATCTGGTTAAGCACTGTCGAAAATCTCTTGATTTCAGATGGCATTTTACTAAAGCCTCCCCCCACATCCTTCAAGCTTTTCCAATTAAGGAGTCTCACCCGTGACTGCTTTTTCTTTTAGAAAGGAAACATGTTTATTTTTATTTAACTAATTCTAATAGTTCATTAGCTAGCTTAGCCCACAGTGACAACTGCCATGAATTAAATGATTTCTTTTTTCAAGAAATAAATGCATTCTACTGAAAAACACTCAAATATTGACATGGGTCATAAGAAAAAAAATACACTGGAGATGGGAAAAATGTACTGAGAAGATGAGCAGAATACATTAAAAGCACCCTAGCAAGTGATTAGGCCCTGATGGCTGGTATAATTAAATAATTAAGTCTTCACATTTTGGTTAGGTAACCAGTAAAATAAAGTAAAATGAGTGTTACACAGTCCTGTCTGTTTTCTCACATGCCACAAATTTCAGATCCAAAAAAAATCAACAGCTCCACTGCTTCTGGGCTTGAGAATTTACCAGAAGACTGCTCTTAAAGCAGGAAGGAAAAACATCAGAAATCAAAGAAGGATTAGCAGCAGTAGTAAACCTAAAAAAAAAAAAGAGTAAAAGGATGAGTTCTCAAAAGAAAAAAAACCTAGACAGAATGGGGTCAAGGAAGACGTGTACCAAGTTTAACACCACCAATTAGAAATACAACAACATCAGAAATCAAAACGAAGGAATAAAATGAGAAAAGACAGGAAGTGAACAATGCCACTGGTGTAGAGCTCTGACTCCGTAGATAAACGCTCCAGAGTGCACTAATTTTCAGCGAAAAAGAGGGGGGAAATCATCTGAGAGCGAAGATAGCCACATATGCTAGAAATTTCCAGAAGGTGAAGAGGTGCAAAAGCTCAAGAAGAAATCCTACCCTCCAGAAACATGTGAGATGCTCCAAGTAGTCAGTTTTCTCACACAAAGTCAACCCCACTGCGTCCCCAGCCCAGGAAGGCTGAAGGCAGCCCCAGCACAGAGCAGCACTGCTCACTCTGCAAGAAAATAACACACAGCTGGCCTACAGGAAAGGCTACGAGACTTAGAAGATAGGGGATTGAATAACCCTGCCTGAAGGTACGAGATCACAGGGCTTCCTCCTAACACTAGAATGAGCTAAGAACCCTCCCAGCCAAAATGCACCAAAAGCTTCAATAAAACATATCGTTGGGGTAACTTCACAAGCCTCCCTTCCCCTTCTGAAGTGAAGCAGTTTAGGGCGTACTGCTTGTGTGAAAAAGAAGAGCTTGAGACCCTTTTGACCCTCCTAACTTAGCCATCTGCCAGCAACGAGAGAGAGAACATAAGCCTCCAAATGATTTAACCAGTAATTCAGACTGTTGCCTTCAATGCAACCCACAACATCGATTCCATAACCAGCTCTGAACTGAGTAATGAATGCAGCAGAGTTCCTCGTTATGAAGATATTCTACAAGGCCAGGGAACTCTCACGGAGCAAAAATAGATGATGGGTCACATGAATTTGTAAGAGACCTGGGGAAGATGATCCTGGGGAAAAGTGACAAAGATTAAATCATCCTGATAAAGCATATGGAACGTGGCAAAGCCAGGCTGCCACCAACACAAGGTTATGACATCTGGGATAAAGACAAAGCTATACTCACCTCTTCCACAGGTTGGCTTAAATGCCCTCTGTTCCAACACCTCAGAATCACCAAGTGGTTCCACATGTGTTCTTCCAATCAGACATCAAAATAAAAGGTCTCAACACCAAGTGAGAGGTGTTTGTTCCTGGGCAATTTAAGCTTGCAAAGCCAACTAAGATGGGCCCACACGGGCGGTGAGTACACACCTTGTTCCTCTTGACTTCAGCAAGGGTTTGGAACTTAAAGTACTTCTGCTGATTGGATAATTAAGATGAAAACCATCAGGCTTCTGTCTATCAGAAGACAGTAAGCCCTTACCATGCATCAATGAGCTTGCAACTCAACACGAATTTCACTACAGTGTGGAAAAGAGGAGGAATTGAACCTCTGTAGAAAGGATTATAGCGTAACACCTCAACACTCGGCATGACCTTCACCTGTAACCTTCATTAAGCGATGATTATCCTCAACCAACCACCAAGAAATAGGCAATTGTAATTGTCTGTGTAATTCATGTGGCAGGAATGAATGCCCCTACCTGGATGTCGGTGTCCTTCACTGGTTCAAGAGGCTCAAAGGTTGTGGCTGCGCTTAGACTCTCCAGTCGCTGAGAGATGTGGGATATATCAAGCCCTCTAGACCCCAGAAGAACAGACCTATATGGAAGAAATTGCACAGGTATGAAACGAGTATTGCACAGAGAGAACTCTAAACTCAAATACACTGCCAATATCTAGGGCAGCAGCTCCCCATGTAGACAGTGCTCCCAGCTGGGTTACGAAAACTGACCAAAGCCTGACAGTGGAATGGCCTCTGTGTGTATCTAACCACCTCAGCCCTGCTGAGCTCGTTCTGCTGTTCCACTGCAGTGCTGCACAGCTGCCAAGTCCTTCCAGAGAGAAAAATTCCATAGCATGTTGCTAAATGTCTTCAGCAGCGGCCAGAACAAGGTACTACACTTCTTGGCTTTAATGCCTGAAATCAGGAGTGGCAGCTTCTCAGAGAAATCCTTCCTTTACTGTATTATTTTTTGGTAAATAGGAGAAAGGGAAGTGGGGGAAACCAGCTTTGCAGTCATTTTGTTTCTCCCAGACCCATCCTCCCAGCAAGACACACTGGACACCAAACCCATAAAACAGCATCTAACCCTCTGCCAAGAGTTCCCAGTGCCAGCACTCTGTACTTACGCCTTCACATCTGCAGTCTCCTGGGAGGTGCGGGTCAGAGTGCGGGAACGCAGGCGCTCCCCAGCCTGCTGGATCTCCGGCAGGTTGCGTTCGACACGAGGAAGCTCCGAGATGCCTTCTGTCTCAGCTGCGAGCTGTTCTGCCTGCTGCAGAAGCTCTCCAAAGCCTTCAGTATCCATCTCTGCTGCAGGTTTCGCTCAAGACACACAGAAACCTTCAGAGAAGAGAGAAAATTCTTGCTCAGCTATAGACAGTTTCTATATGTACAAGGGCACAGACAGATCAAGGAAGACAGACCAAGGAGAGCAGGTCTTCTAAAACAGGGGAGTCTTCTGCCCATCCTCCCCAAGCACTCAACTTCAGGTGGTCTCAGAGAGCTCTGCCTACATTCTTAAGGCAGATCTATGGACATCGGTGCATCATGCAGCTCCACAGTCAGAACAGAGCTGGTTATTTTTACAGAACAGGCAGAAATGTGCATGCTTGGGATCCATGTGAGGAAAAAAAACCCCACACATAGCTGCAATGGTTTCCACATCAATGAAATATGAAACTCAAACTCTCAACTTCACACACCAAATCCATGACTTGCAGCTAAATCAGTCACGTGTTACAAGAACCTGGTACCTCTGTAAAGCCACAGGAGAAGCTGAAAGAAATCGAGTCTTGTTGAATGGTGCTACAGACACGGGGATCTCCAGTACAATCCCTCTCTCAGCATTTGCACCCTAACCCCGAGCGTCTGGAATCAAATAAGACAAACCAGACCTTCAGCATTAACTCCAGCTCTTTATCTTACAGTCAAAGGTAAAAATCAATGGAGACTCTAGCTCAAGAGAGCCCACCCAGAAGACAGAGCATTTTGATAAACCCAAAATAGCCCACAAATCAAGTATTTCTTGGTGCCCCCTCAACACAAAGCAATTTAATCGTACAATTTTAATATTCTCCACATTCTTAGTCTCACCACCATCCCCAAGTACAACTACCAGTGGCACCAGCACTGCTTTCATCCGTCTGGCCAAGGGATTTAAACGCTCTGCATGATGATTCATTCAGACATATGCAACTGGGAAGAGAAGCTGATCCCTGCTGCCTGGGTGCCAGGACAAACCCTCACAGCCGGCAGCCAGGAAGGGAGAATTTCACAAGCACTCCCCACCCACTGCTGGAAAGCTGGGAGCTACTGGGGGAGGCAGTGATCACATTTGCGCTGACTTGTTAATCAGGTGAGATAGCAGAGCCTGGATTTGTTTGAAGAGATTAGCGTGTCACCGAGATGGAGGGGAATGGGAGGGCTGGTACTGGAAATCAGCAGTTTCATGCCCTGCAATGCAGTATAAAACATCTTCCCAGTGTTTACTTGCAATAACTCAGGTGCACCCTTGCCAGAAGCTGCCTCTCTTGGCAGACGCTGACCAGAAAAAGCCACACTCCCATTATAAGAACTGATTGGATCCTCCGGGAACAGCAACCGCAAGAACAGCACAGACTCCAGCTTGATTTGATCCGATCCAGTCCACTTCCTCTTTTGATTATCAATGAGATAAAAAGGCACTGACTTCTCAAAGCACTGAAGCCAAGAGCATGGAGCATCAGTGCACTAGAAACCTGCTCCCAAACCTGCACTTTTTAGCCATAAACTCCACATCAATATCATAGAAGGTCCATCCCATAACCGTGCAGCTGTAGGACAATGGCAACAACTCCAAGATCGAACTGAATTCAGAAAATACAGAATAAACTAGTTATTTTTGAGCAAGTTAAACTCTCCGTGATGGTAACCAAGCACTGGCGCTGACAGCTCAAAACTTATCTAGCGAGCCGACACTGACCAGCTTTTTCCAAGTGAAATATTTAGCCTGAGTAACAGCACGAACAACTTTGTCTCCACCCTGACAGAATTTACTGCATTCAGGAGACTGCAGTCTGACTCTCGGTGCTGCTGTGCGAGATGGAAACTGCTGCCACAGTAACGAGCAGAGCCGTGGCAGATTTTCACGTCTGGCTGGGGAAGGAGCAACAACTGACACCTAAGGGAAAGAAAATACAGCAGAAATTAAACGAACTTCTGTGCGACCAGATCGACCTTAGGCTAAAAGCCAGGGCTGAAAAGGCTCCTCTGTAAACCAACTTTGATGACTTATCAATAGAAGCTGCCGCATTAGGCTCCTATTCCATTAAACCCCAGTTTAATGTTTCCCCAACATTTGAAACCACAAGTAAACGCTATATATTGTACAAGTTACCTGGATTTAAGCCAAAAAAGAAGCTAAAAAAGATGACGGGAGGTTTCTTAAGACTAGGAAGAGAAAGGGGGTGATTCTTTACTTGCTGCAGGCGAGATCTGAGGCAGAAGTGCTTTTTCGACAGGCTCCAAGCCCAGCCAGGGCGCAGTAGCTTCTGTCTACGAAGCTAAACATGAGTAAGTAAAATGCCTGGGGAAATCTGTCCAAAGCGTGGCAATAAATATCGAGCTCTTGCAGGGCGCTACACGTAAGAAGCTGTCCAGACATTCCTGAGAGGAAGTCAGCAAGATAAGAAATGCAGAGATGGAAATCAAAGAGCAGGTGGCCTAGTTTTGGTTTGTTTTTAAAGGCAAGCACAAGGACATTTATAGGATATTAGTTAGACGCCTGAATAAGCTGCCTTCTAAGGCTGCAGACACTGTCTCTGGAGCTTTCTTAAGCAAGAGAGGCATAAAGCAGAAATGGTGTTGCCCTACTGACTCCTCACTGACGGCAGAGACATCAGTGGGGTCAACTCCTGAGGTCTCTCTCTGCCTTATTTTCCACGTTTCCCAAGCAGAAATGAACAAGCACAACCCAAATATCTGCTGTGGATTTTTAGCTCAGCCCCGTCTAGTACGTAAAGCACAGTAATAAATGATAAGTCAAACCTTGCAAAGGGAAAACTCCCTACTCTAGCTACACTGAGACCTTAAGAAATCTTCAAAACAAGCACCTAAAAGCTCCAAGCTGCACTGAGTACTCCATCTGGTACAACAGCCTGTTCCCTCAGCAACAAAAGGCTGATGCAGGAAAATCCAGAACAGGTCACACAACAAACTTCCAAACTTGTCGCTTCTTCTGCCATCCACCAGTGAATCCTCCCCGGGCTCCCCTAAAGGCTTTCAATCCTGTGTGGTTTGTTCTTCACCTCATCTGCACGTCAGCATGCAAAAGTCCCACCTTTTTATGATCTCAGCAAGCTCTTACAGTACATATCTTAAACAAAAGTGGCTCTTCAGAACTTTAAAGGCAGTAACACTCAGTTATGTGACAAAGGACAAACAGGGGCTGGCGACTCTTCTCTACGCTGTTCATTATTCAACTTGGAAACAAGGAGCAGGCATTTTAAATGATTTTTTTTTCCCCCCAATATCACACATTTGTCAACACCATTTTTTATCTACCCTCTGCCTTTGAAGGTCCTCACACTGGTCGGCCTGAATAACTGACCCAAGTATCCCCTTCCCTCTCTTCCAAACAGTAATTCTTTTAAGCACCCGCTCTGAGGGCACCAACTTCTGCAGGGTGGCAAACTGGCCCTCAGCAAACAGAGCTTTTACTTTGGTATTGTTTGAAATCCCTTACACGAAAACCCAGATCCTCCCCCTCACTCAGCTCCCAGCAATATTGTCAGCACAGGAACACTAGGGATTCAGAAGTCACAATCACATTCTCCAAGCAATTAAGCCCCAGAAGTTTTCCCAAGGAGTAGGAAGCCCTTTTAGAGACATAACATAAGCCAACAGCAGTAAAACAGACAGGAACCGACTTTTCTTTTCCACTCACTCCTTCAGCTTCATAAAACACAGCCAAATTGAAGGAGGGAAGTAGCCCTTGCTTGCACTCAACTTTAATTCAACCCTTTCCACTCGCTGTTAATATATTCAGGCTGGGACACAGACAGCACCCAGCACTCTGCAGTAGCGGCTGGATAAATACCGATACCCGGTGCATCCACAGCTCACGTTTTAACACTGAGGAGATTCAACATCATGGTGCAGATGTTTGGCTGTTACCTGCAGTTGGAGCCAAATGGCAAGAGTAAGTCACTCTGTACAATTTATGGTGACTCTGGTACATCAGAACTCCAACACAGACTGAACCTTGGCAGGGAGAGATGAATAAATCCCATTCTTCGGCTTCAGGAATTGAGTTCTGCATCTGAGATGCTCTGTAAGAAATCCTGATAGTCACTTCGGCCTGTTTGCGTGAGAAGCCAGCGCTGCTGTTAGTAGAGAGGACTCATGAGCTGGGCTAGGGAGAAAGGGCAAGTCCTCACTCTCCTTCAAGGATATTCTGAAGGGTCCACACTTAAAGATAGCTACCCTGCCCTGCATCAAACTCACTGATCCAGAGAACACAACAGCCCCAAGGATGCTATATCGTTTCCCTTCTGTATTCAAAACTCTTCTCTATTCTGCCAGGCACACCTGAAAGCAATCCTTGGCAACCCCGAGGTCACACGAGCTTATCAAAACCTGCTGTGAAACGGACAGTGTAGGGAACACTGCGCCATGCACGAGCTCCCACCACCAGATACCTGGCTGCAAGTGCTCCTCCCCAAGTCAGGAACCAACCAGTAACCCCTGCGTGGTGAGAAAAGCCCCCCCCAAGGAAATGAAATAGAGACCCCAAAGCAGATGCATACACAGACCTGCTCTCCTGACACCTCCCCACTCAAACAACGAGCTTCTGCTCCCTGAAGCACCAACACAGCACCTTGATAAAACACTAAACTCTCCTGGCATAGCTGGGCTTTGCAGCACAACCCAGCCCAGATAAAGAAGTACACACAGCACCAGCCCCACTGCTTCAGTGCGGGTTGTCTCTCGGGCAGAGACACAGGGGAACCCCAGAGGAGCCCCAGCAAGGCCCAAGGGGAAGGCCTGGGGGTGCTCCCCACCAGCACTGGGGCTGAGGGGCTCGCCAAGGAGGGGCCTGGCGCCGTCACCCCTGTCTTAGGAGCTGGGGCCAGGCACCCAGTGCAGAGGGGACATGAAACCTGTGCCACCAGTGCAGAGGGGCCAGGCACCCAGTACACCCAGTGTACCCAGTGCAGAGGGAACAGGCACCCAGTACACCCAGTGCAGAGGGGCCAGGCACCCAGTACACCCAGTGTACCCAGTGCAGAGGGGCCAGGCACCCAGTACGCCCAGTACACCCAATGCAGAGAGCACAGGCACCCAGTATACGCAGTGTAGAGGGGACAGGAGCCCAGTAGGAGGAGGGGTCTTTCCTCAGCGGGGTCTCTCCTCAGGGCAGGCCCCGCCGGAGCTCCCAGCGCAGGGCCCG
>WEIS01028335.1:0-24414 GCA_013389965.1 Todus mexicanus
TCCAGTTTTTGTTCAAGTGACAAATCACACCAAAAAAGTGGTCTGTAATAATTCTGGAAAACTTGAAGTCTGAACCAAGAAATTCCAAGAAAAAGTGGACTGGGTGAATTAAGTCGAGCTTTTAAATTTGGAATTGTCTGTTAGCGTAGGCTCCGTGTTGTGAAACAGCCAGTGAATGTGGGTTTAAATGTCTATAACTGTGTGTATGCAGAATATTTGTATGCTTTAAGTGCTGCCATTTGTTTAAAGAGAAAACCTTCTATATTTTCTAGACTTAGCTAAACTGGTCTAAAAAGAAAATGTTACGCTCTGTATGGAAAACAGTGTATTTAACTTGTGGTTGTATTAGGCAGTGGAGTAGTCCTGCCCTGTGCCCAGCAATCACTCAAGAACATAATGCTTCGGTAAACTAAACTGAGATGTTAATATGCATGAAATGTTACTGTAATCAGTGTCTTATAAATCTCTCCTTTATTAGTGTACTTGTTTGAAGTAAATTCCTCATGACCCTGTTGTTGCTTTGGTGTTGCCAAGCAGAAGGTAGCTAGCTTAAGCTTGAAGCCCCCCGCTCAACTGAAAGGCCCAGATAATGAGTATCCAGTATTGTTTCTGTTGGGGTTTATAAAATATTTAGCTGAAAAGGCTCCTAGTCCTCACTCTGTGGAGGTAAGAAGTTCTGTTTGCTGGTGGAATACCCTAGCTGGAGAGTGAAGGCAGCAGCGAAGGGGAGCTAGCTTGTATGAGAAGGTAATTTGTGCTGAGTTAAATATTCTTTTGATATATGAATATGAAGTAATTAGCTTGGATGTGCTGCTGTTTACCTTTTCACATCTGGAGAAGTCTAAACAAGCTTCTGAAGGGAACTGTATCATAAATCTACTTCTGATTTTTTTTTTTTTCTTTTGACAATCATGTATTTCAGACTGAGACTAAATCTGCTTTTTGTGGGGGTATTTTTCCAGCGGCCAGTGACTGATGGGATAAGTGCTGAGCTAGATGGTTACGGAGAGGTTTGGGCAGTGGGCTGGTGTCTTCCTGCAGGCTTTACAGGGCGATCAGATAGATCTATGTAGGAGCACCCTTGCTGAAAATGCTCTCAAGGTGGGCTTATGTATGGATGCTACTCATCTGACTTTTTTTTTTTGTTCTCAAATAAGGTAGTTCAGTATTTACCATACCCATCTACTGTTCTCGAGTCCAATTGGTAGGAAATGGTGTATTTTGTTGTAAGTTACTTCAGTTTCGTAATTCTAATGTCTGTGAGTAAACAGCATGTAAAGACTGCTCTAACTCTAGCTGTCTTCACAGGTTGCTTCTGATTCAGTGTGCCAATGTTTGTTGCCTCCTGCAGACCTTAGTTTCCAAAGGTTGGTGGATGCCAAAGATGTTGTGAATAAAGATCCGTTTTAAGACACAATGAGTGCACTTTTTTTTGGATTGCTTTTGGAGGTTAAATTTGTGTGTGATACTGAAATAAAAAAGAACAGTTTTTCTGTAATTAATGAATGTTTTAGAAGCACACCATTTTTCATCTAGAATTTTCCTGTCACTTTTTTGAAAGTGTGCTTTTTCTTTCTGAACTCACGTGTGGAGTGTAGTTATTCACTGTGTGTTGTGTGTTATTCTGCAGTGTAAGCTACAAGCTGAGGTGGGAAGCAGAGATCTGAAATCCGTTTAAAATAAACAACCCTTTGCAGCCTTCTTTCACCTAATGCACTGCTCAGAAAGCTGGCCTTCAGGGAAGACCACGTGGCTTCAGATTTGTAAACTGTGCCTAGGTGTAATAAATAGGAGGGTCTGTTCTCTACAGTTGTAAATTGTGCCTTTCTCAGCATTGAACAGCAAACAGGAGTCAGCGCAGTACTGCTCACCCACTTGCTTTGCAGCATGTAAGGAGCTGTAAAATCAGACACTGAGCTCAAAGATGCCAAGAGTTAATATATTAACTTTGTAGCTCTCTTCTCACTTCCTCTGAATAAGCAAGCCTACAAATCCAACATGGTAAGTGAAAGCAAATTTCTAGAGTCCCCCCCTAGTCTCTTACATCTTTCTATCTGGTTTATTCTGGAGACCAGATTGTCACACCTGCTGCCAGCCCCCTTCAGAGAGCAGATTGCAGCCTTGCAGTTAAGTGCTCCTAACATCTGCTGGTGAGACACCAGCAGCAGGACAAGGCTTTTAGCTTCGTGGGCTCTGCTGGTCTGGGAATATTAAATGGAGAAGGGGGAAACAAAGTATCAGAGTAATTTTGAAATAAGTGTAAAGCAAATACAGAGAAGGAAAAGGTGGAACTACTAAAATTTACCACTTCAGGTGTTTTAAAGCACAGATTTTAATGCATGTTATGCACAGTATAGAACTCCACTAATTAAAGCTAGATATGTGTTTTATTGCTTCTTAGGTCACTTTAATGGCAATGATACTATTTAGCAAGCGCTTCATATCACTTTTAATTTAATTTGTACAGCTGTGTACTGGCACACATGTACATTGAGGAAACCTTTGGAAATCAGTTAATAAAATCCACTTGAAATTCAAATGTTTTAAAGCATGGAGACTTTTTTCTCTCTGTCTTTATTTGCACCATTGCCCTCATTGCTGTAGACTTGAATTTCTACAGGCACCAGCTCTGTTACCTCAAGGATGATTGGAGGCTCCGATTTGCAATGTGGTAGGGCTGCTGTGATGTATTTCTCTCCAGTAGATAAACACTTTTATATCTTACTTTCATTCTAGGGTGAACTACTTCAAATTACCTTTATTTTTAATGCAGAGATCAAGATCACACATATAGGTTGTACAAATTGTTAGTAAACCCCAAGTATTTTGTGTCCCTATGCAGTTAAAAGGTTCACTAACTCAACTGTAATTCAGAAATCAGAGTATCTCCAAAGAAGTTTAATGTGATTTCAGTAATATATCGTAAAAAATTGAGAAGAACTTTCTTTTGTCAGCTATTCCTTACTCTGTTTTAACAAATTTCCAAGTGCACGGAGAAGTATGTGCATTGACGTATGGAGAGAGCTATATGTAGAAATTAATAGGGGAGACTATAATTGCTGTGGTTAGGATTTAAGAAAATGGTTGCAGTGTCTTTTGGTTCCTTTCAGAAGCATTGGCTGAATTCTGGGGCGAAGATGCAGGAAATATCTAGTTAGTTTTGCTTCACTGATGCTGTGATTTGAGAAGGGAAATGTATCTTATCAATGCTCTGCTTTTTCAGGTGTGAAGTAGGGACACAGAGCTCTTTAAAATGGGCTCGTTTTAATCCCTGCTCTCCCAGTGCAGCCCCATGTTAACTGGGAAGTTGTGCAGGTTTATTCCAAATACAGATGATGGAGAATGTGAGTGCTCACCTGGGAGCCACATCGTGTGTTCCTATAGCTTGTTCTCTGTGAGGACCTTGTTCATGGTGTTTCACAACAACAGTGTTAATTGCAGCAAGTGAGTACTTGCATGAAGTCCTGTGGTTTTTCTCTGCATCTTTGTGTTACCTTAGGAAAGAGGAAAAGTACTTTGCTGTCGTCTGTGCTTCAGGAATGCTCCAATGCTTCTGAACACCCAAACTAGGAGTGAAGAGGTGGCTCTCCAGCACCTTCTCCTCTTAACTGGATAATTTCCTTCTGCTCTTTGCTACCTTCTTCCTTCCAAAACCAAGTCCGCAAACAAACGTTGTAGCATGAATTTGGCAAGTGTGTAATTATCCCCACAGAGTGCATGGAGAAGGGAGGCGCAGAAGGTCGCTGGCTGGTCCAGGACCACACAAGCAGTTCAGCACCAAGTTGGAAATAAAGTGTTGACCTGCTGACTCCTTAACCTCAAGAGTATCCTTCCCCTCTAGTAAGGATGTGGTAAAATACTGCTGTATTTAATCCTTCTGCTCTCCTGTAGCTCAGCCTCTGTATGACAGGCACACCATGCTTTGCCAAGCTGTATAGGGAATCTCTTGTGGTAATTGGCTATTTAAAAGAAAGTCTCTTCCTCTTAGAGGAATGTGGAGTCCATCATGTTAAACTGCATAATAATTTCTGTTTCTTCTTATTTTTTTTAAAATTTACTCATATTGTGGTTGAAACTTTCATATAGTAATCTGTCCTTGGCAGTAAGCATGTTGATTCCAGTATTGCATACTTGTTTAAATGTTTATAACTTAGCATGAAAGCAAAGGAAGTGCTTAGGTTTGACTTTAGTAAAGCTATCTAAAGTGATTTATGAAAAGTGATTTTTTTTCGTAAAGCTAAGTGACACACTGAAGCCAGGAGATATGTCAATGATGTATTTGGTTTAAATATGAGAAATTTAGAGAAGGGAGAATATTGATCCATGCTAGTGGAATTTAAATCTATTGTGGTTTTGTTTTGCTTTGTTTTTCCCATTAAAGTACTGTAATTTTCTTCTAATGCAGAAGTGCTGTAAATCAGGTGGTCGTGGGCCAAAAATCTGAGGTAGTCAGTAAGTGCTCTAATAGTGTTCAGCTGATGTTGGTAAGAATTGTCTTCATGTGTATGCATTTGCTTTAGATTGATGGGGTTAATTGCCTTGGTCTCAACTTTGCTTGTAGACTACTGTGCTACTGATGCTGATTTAAAAGGAACTCAATCTACCAAAACTTTTTAATCCCTCATGCATGCGGTGCTGAAGAAAGCGTGTTTTCCCTTTGCAGATGAAAGCTTTCGTGATTATAATGTCATATTCAAGATCTCTCTATTACGGGTAAGGAAATATGCAGAGCTGCAGCACAGCCAGAGAGAGCAAACAGGGCAGAGCTTGCTTTAGTACGTATTAAATAATAGTAGTACCAAGCCCTGAAAATTGAGATATTGCAATTTATATTTCCACCCTAAACCAACTTTTTTGAAATGACTGGTTTGAGTTTAGTAAGCGGTGATTTATTATTTTGTGATTTAAAAAATATGCCACACCACAAATGCCATTTATTATTACTCCTTTTGTTGAAACCTTCAGGTTCTGTTAGCAGCTGTCGTAGTCATGTTATCTCCAGCGTTTTGCAAAAATGCAGCTGGTGGACTATGCAAATGAACCACTTACTAAATAATTTTAGATGACATTATAACCCTTGTTTGTCTTTTGCCTTTAGACTTTGTATTTTCAAGTGACTCTGTGTGCCTTTGTCATACGGGCTGTTATTAGGCATGAAAACATACAGTGCAAAATGGTTTCTTGAAACCGGATAACATGAGAGATTTTAATGAAACCTAGTAGCAAATATCTCTAACAATTTACGTGCATTATTTTGTGAATCTTCCTTGTTGTGACATATCCCTCTTGTTCTAGATATCTCTTGTCGTTAGAAAGCCCCTGAGAAAATAAAAGCTACTCGCATTTAGATTAACCATCATGAAGTTAACAGCTCTGGTGCTTTGCTTCCTTTGCTGCCTTTGGAATCAGCCATTTCTGACCTGTTCGGTGATGTCAGTGTTCCTGGCTTGTTCATCAAAATGAATTCTGTTGTACTAGTTTCTAGCTTCTACTTTTTTTTTTTTAAATGATGCTGTTTCTGGTACTTGCAACTGATTATTGCACAACATCATCACATTCTCTTGTACATGCTCTATGCTCTTTGAAGGCACTGGTTTAGAAGATTTCCTGGTCCTTGTGCATTACCGCATTACCTAATGATGCCCTCAGAAGAAATCATAGGGAAGGTAGCACTTCAGTTGTGGTTGTTGCTTTATCTGCTGTCCTGCAGTAGAGAAAAGGAGGAGATGGTCTGAAAGTGCTTATAAATAGTGTTTAAGTTTCTTTTCCTTTACTCTGCCACATATGTATAAACATGTATTTTTTTAAGCTGCCTCTGGCTATCTTTTAGGCTGTCTTCAAGCTGCTTTTTTGCTGTCTTAAACTCAGGCTATTATTCCCTGTACCAGAACAGTAATCAAGGAATTCTGTGCTGCCCTATTAATCTTGCATCCTGATTACATGAGCTGTTCCTTAAGGCATGCAAGAACAAAACAAAAGGGGTAGCTGGTGCGCAGGAATGATTACAGCAGCGTGCTTTCGGTCCAGATTCTGTCGTGCTCTTACGCGCCTCGCTGTTCTCATACGCCTGAACTCGCCATGTGAGGAGGATGCAGACGGACAGATTTTTCAGCTACCGACAGTACAGTCATGGGAATCCTGCAATTGCTACTGAGTCAGGACTTCTAACAAAAAGTTGAGTTTTATTGAAAGCAACTGAACTGCAATGCGTGGGGATGAATGAATGTGTGGTGGAGGCCTCTGCCAGTTCAGATGTTGCTTCTTTTCTGTTTGCCCTGTAGTTTTTAAGTGGGATATGTTTCCAAATAGAGATTGTTCTGATAGTGGTTTAAAAGGCTGTTTCTCTGTCTGGTCTTTCTTAGAATGTATTTTTATTGAATTTGTACACCATTAAATAACTTCAAACTCATATAGAAGTTTTCAAATCGGTAGTGAAACTTTTTTTCATGTAAACACTTTTACTAATGTAAAGAGGATGTATTGTCAGCATTTCAGCAACAACAGATAGAAAATGCGTTGGATGAGCTTACTGCCAAGCAAGCTGGATATGGAAATCAATATGAGGAAAAAACCCCAAATGATCAATGCGAAGGAGGCAAAATAATTTAGTTAAAAATGTAAGTAGATAACTGTCCGTTTAACATCTTTGTTGGCGGCACGGACAGTGAGATTGAGTGCACCCTCAGCAAGTTTGAGGATGACATCAAGTTGTGTGGTGTGCCCAACATGCTGGAGGGAAGGGATGTCATCCAGAGGCACCTTGACTGGCTTGAGAGATGGGAAGATGTGCAAACCTCCTTCAACACGGCCAAGTGCAAGGTTCTACATGAGTTGGGGCAAACAGGAAACTGTTGGAGTAGGTCCAGAGGAGGGCTGCAAAAATGATTGGAAGGCTGGGACACCTTTCCTATGAGGGACAGACTGAAAGAGTTGAGGTTGTTCAGCCTGGAGAAGACTCCAGATAGACCTCATAGCAACCTTCCAGTTCTTAAAGGGGGCCTCTGAGGAAGCTGGAGAGGGACATTTTACGAGGGCATGTAGGGATAGGACAAAGGGTAATGGCTTTAAACTGAAAGAGGATAGATTTAGACTAGATGTAAAGATGAAATTATTTCCTGTGAGGGTGGTGAGGCATTGGGAGAGGTTGCCCAGAGAGGCTGTGGATGCCCCTTCCCTGGAAATGTTCAACGCCAGGTTGGAGGGGGCTTTGAGCAACCTCATTTAGTGGAAGGTGTCCCTACCCATGGCAAGAGGGTTGGAATTAGATGATCTTTAAGGTCCCTTCCAACCCAAAGCATTCTATGATTATACAAATCTACACTTTACGCTGAAGTATAAAGCCTACAAAATCAGGTATGTTCCCTGATTTACAGGCTGCTCAAACATGACTGTGATCTGAGTCAGCTGAACTTCTTTCATAAGAGGAAGTAGCATATTCTGAGTATCAGAAACACTGAAGGACATTCCTTTTTGGAATCATGTTTCCAGGTGGAAAGGGAAATTTTTCTCCCTCTTTTTTCCATCCCCTTCTCCCACCGTGAATTGATTGTAGCTGTAGAGCTAACAAGGGTAGACTGTCTGCTTTCACAAACCACGCATCCTTCTGTACCATTGTGCTATTCACTTGCTGCTTTATCAGTGCAGGGCAAATGGTTCAATCTATTTTTTTACAGCACCTTCTTTTTATTACACTTGTACAGAGCATGGGCTTGGTTGTTAGCATTCAGCTGGGCTGTGTACAGAAAAATAAAGAGGAATAATCCCAGCTCTTTTGGCTGTTGAATGAAATACCTTATCTGTTTTTCGTGCTGTATGAATGAATGGACAAAATAGTCTGCTATGTGTCTGGAATCTGATATTTACATATCAAATCTGAAAGGCAGAGTATCTGAAAATGAAAGTTGTCTCAACCTGGCTTCTGCTGTGCTCTGAGAAAGCCACACTTACTGAATATAAAACCATATTTTCATCTTGGGAAGAGCATATAATGCACCAGTCTCCTATGGAAAGATGCTTCTGCTGTTGTGGTGTGTTACATAATTAGGGTTGCAGTTGGATACAAACTGGGTAGAAGCAGCCTGAAATCAGCAGACTTGTGTCCAGGCAGAGGGATCTGCCAGTAAAGCTACTTGCCAGATTCTGGAGCTGAACTCCTAGCCGTGTACATCTAGCATTATCTGACTTGCAGTTCCTTCAGGTAGCAGTCCTGCAGCTGGATACGCGTCATATCATGAAATCTATACAGTGCAAGTCTCCACCATGAGCAGAGGTGGTCTTGATCCTCTGCACAGGTTCCCAGCTTGGAGCAAGGCTGGTGTGTTGGGAATGGCTGGATCACTGGGGATTACTGATGTGCAGAGGCAGCAGGCAATGGGGGGTGAGGGAAGGAGAGAAAGAAGGATGCATTTGTATTAAGCTGTTACAAGGACTGTCCGTGTCTGTAAGCCTCCTCTTTGGAGGTGGTGAATGTCACTGATGTCACTTGCTTGAGTCACTCTGCAATAATGCCTTGGAGGGAGGTGCTACATGGGTGGTAGTGACATCAACGCCAGAGGGGACCTTATGCTTTGTTAGCCTGAGCGTGTGTCATTACCTTTCCCGGAGTGTCTGTGGGGTGACATGCCTGAGCATGTGACAGCCCCTCCTGGTTGCCTTTCAAAGATCCCATAGAGCTGGCTTTACTGTGGTTTGAAGGACCTTAAGTGAAGTCAAAGCCAACACGTTGGTAGGTAAATGCCCTACTTTTGAGAATGTTCACTGTGTTTCCAGTCTGAATATAAATCAGCAGTTTCCAACCTTGTGTTATGATGATGCCAGCATGAGTCTTGGGTTTTCAGGAGCAGATTCTGTTTGAACTTTCCTGGAGACAATGGATGTCCCTGTGACTCCATTCTTCTTTGCCCATGGATGTTTGCTGGCTCTGTGATGATGTTTGTCTTTTGTATTCTGGTTAAACAGTTCGAACGAAGTACCGTGATAGGGAAAACTGAAGAGAAGAAGGATAATGTTGTAAGAAACTACATTTGATCTTGCGATGACTTCTCTTTGGATGAAGTCTCACTATCTTTATTTGGGCTCTGGATAATCACAGGATTGAATTTCACTGGATTTCAGTTACAGGAATTGAGTCCATAATTAAGGAATTAAGTGAATAGTCCTGAGGGTCAGGTTACTCAAGTTTTGAGGAGTTAACTTCCATGACTGCTTAATATTTGTTCAGAGGTTGAACTTTTACGGGATTCTATGTTTCTTTTTTTTTTTTTAAATAAAAAAATTATCACTCTTATTTGCACACATACGCAAGATCTGAAAGTAGAGTGTTGTTCCTGTCTTATCAAGAGAGAATTTGGGTTCTGTTCTCAAAAAACTCCAAGATGTCTAGAATGTATTTGGAGTGGTGCACTGAAATGTGTGTGACTGCTTTGCTGTGAGGGAGAGCCTCCACACGGGTACCACTTCTCTTTGGGGTGGAGGAGTGGTGGTGCATGGAAATGCTCAGTTATTCAGATATCCATCTGCTCCACTAAAACAGGTTGAGTTGAGGATGCAGTTTGGTTTTGTGATGTTTTGGTGCTACTGTTACCAGCTGCTGTAGACAGCCAGCTTCCCCTCGCAGGCAAGAGTTGAGATTTCAGTCTTCCTGCTGGTCTGGGTGATATGGTCCAAGTGTGAGGGCTGCTCTTCAGCATGCATGACTCTGAGGATCGACAGGATGGATACCTCCGTTCTAGAGAAAGAATTCTACAATGATGTAAACCAGTAGTTTTTGCTCTAAGTTTTATTTTCTGCAGTTCTGCTGAATCTCTGCTCGTGCTCATGAGCAATGCACATACTTTCTGCAACGTCTCTGCCTTTGCAGCTTTGTGCCTACAAACATTAAAATTCTTTGAGAGAAGCCTATTCACTGGTGAACGGAGTCAGCGATTCAGATGGATGTTTGCAGGGGCAAAAGAAAAACCAGAAAATCTGAGCACAATTTTGTCACGTTTAGCAATTGGCTTTCACACAAGAAATGAAGCTTTCTCAGTGTTCACAAGCACTTGGTGTCTGTTGGCCCTCACAAATGCACGATGCTTGCTGCTTTCGCAATCTGTGCCTCTTGAGCAAGTGGGATGGGAGATCTAAGAAATCACAGATCTCGTAACTCCACGTGCTCAAGAGACAACGCAATGGTTACTTCAGCACATTTATCCATTTTATATTTGAGATTTAGGATCATGAGCAGCAAGTTCTTAAGTATTGCTTTCATGTAACCTTTTATATTGACAGATGCCCTTCAGTACTGGTAGTCTCTAGAAACACATACTATATTCAGGGATCTGGAAGCCACCTCTGATGCACAAGTTGTCCTTACTCAGATGCTGCACAGAAGTGCTGTATTAATTGTGATAGAACAAGCTTTGAGATGTTCAGTTGTAATCGAGTACTGGCATATCTCATGCTCTTTACTGGAGATATATTTCCCCCACCTCCCCATATGATTTAGGTTAAAAGTTGTCCATTTGCGTCAGTAAATGTGGTTCTGAAGACCAAGGAAAATATTTAACATGGGACATCTTATGTTTCCTGGGCTGAATCTTATTAGAGAACATATGGACTCCTCCTGCTATTGGTATTTCACAGAAGTGGTATATACCCAATATTTTAAAAATAGTATTAATAATACCCCCTCCCCCAACTCTTTACTAGCTTGTGATACATAATATCTCCTATTATTTAATGAAATGATGCCAGACACCTAGTGAGCGCTCTGAGCTTACGTAATACAGAATGTGAATCATTGTGAAAGAAACCAAACCCAGTATCATTGCTGACGTTGAATGCACGACTGGTTAAAGGTGTATCTTTATAGTCGGAAGCCAACAATAAATGCAAGAGTGGTGTGATAACCAAGTCAGGCAGCCAGCCCTGTGCAGGTGAGGGAGTGTGTGTGTGGACTCAAGCTGCAGGCATGTATTGAGAGAATGTGTTAAACCTACAGACTTGCACCAACGTGGGAGTGTGTACAGGGTGTCCATGAGAACGGACAGAAAGGGCACATTGCTGAGGGGGAATAAAGATGTTGAATTCTTTATTGAAAAGGCTTGTACTTGTCAGGATTTAGCCTTAGAGAGTATTTGCCACCATTAGGTCTAATGTCAGAGTGTGTGAGGACTTACCCTTGTTTCTGCTTTGTATTCTATACCAAGAATTAAAACCCAGTTGGAAGTGTCCTGGGTTCAGCTGGGCTGGGGCCAGTGACCACCATCATTAGCTGGTGGCTTCATGAGCTGGGAAGGGGCTGCAGCGGGGAAGGACCACTCTTGGGGTAAACAGCCCAACCAGTCTATGAGATGTTGGGTACCAAGTGAGTCGTGCCCCCTACATAAGGGGAGGGCTTGTTGGGGAGCTTGTTTGTGAGTCGGTTCCAGAGAGGGGCCTGAGCCTGTGGCTGGTACAGGGACAGAGCTGCATTTCCAGTGTAGGTAAGCTTTGTGGTCTCTGTTACTTGCTTTGCATATTATTTCATCAGCATTACTGTTGTTTTTCTTCTCTCTTTGTGATGTTCTCTTAAGCTGTCTTTACTCAACCCACAGAGTCTCCTTTTTTTTTCCTCTTCCCGATTCTCCTTCCCATCCCACAGCAGGGGGTGTGGAAGGGGTGGGGAAAGCTCTGGGCAAATGGCTGCATGGTGTTTAACTGTCGAGCAGAGGTTAAAAAGCACCACAAAGAGTTACCCAGGTAGGCTTGAGTAACTGTCAGCTTTTCTTGGACAGTTCAGGACACTTCTGGTAGCACAATTTCTTACAATAAATGCTGTTGCTGTACACAGGGACTCTCCAGAAAGCTCTAAGTGCAGCTCTTTTTCTTACTGATGTTACAAATCAATATCATCGTGAAGAGGTAGGTTATCTTCACTTCCATCACCTCAGTGAAGTTTGATGTGTAGAGCGGAGTTCGTGTAGCCTAGCTGCTAATCTGAAAGATCGGTATCTACAGCTGATCTGGGCACCACAGGCTCTGTTGAGAGGTGACACAGTGAAATACATCATTTCAAGAAGTGATTTAGCTTATCCTGAAGGAACCATGTTAAGCAGCTCAGTGTTTATAGAGTTCGGGAGCTGGCTGCAGCATGCCTGCAGTTACTTACGCACATGCACTTTCAGTTCATATTGTCCAGGTTGCTCCAGAGGATTCCATTCATTACGTGTGTCCTCTTGGCACAGGTCCTCTATTACACTAACATATGGTCTTGCTGAGTGGCTGCTTGCTATGTGTAAAAGTGTATACATGACAAAAATCCAAGCTACCTCCCCCAGAATCGCTGCTGCTAGCTCATTGTGTTGCCACAGGTCGCTTGCACTTTCTCTTTACTCTGGATAAAAATGTCTGTGTGAGCTGGGTGACGAGCTTATACTTACTGAACTCATTGGAGAAGTAGACTTCTCTGTACTCTGGGGAGTGCTAAACTCCATAGTGCTGAACTGTGGTGAGAAAGGCTTTGTTGTTGGAAGCAAGGGTGGGGGGGACTCCCCAGCTCCTCCCACGTGAGGCATTTACTCCTATTTCATTTTATCAATAGTTTGCCTTTTTTTTTTGTTTTGTTTTTTCAAGGTCATCCACTTATGAATCAAAATGTTTGCAAAATCATACATACATGTTTTCTAGATAAGCTCAGAGAAACTTTCCAAACCCAACAAGTGTTAGTACCGGTTTAAAAATGGAACATAAGAACCTGTTAATATCTGCTATACTTTCCCGCGCTCCCTCCCCATTCCCCCTCCCATTGCTGTTTCCTAGTTGTATAAAACTTTGCACTGACTTTGTTACAAATGGTAAGGGAAATAATTTGAAGTGATTTTTTTCAACCACATAGCATGAAGAAATGAAATGTGTTTCCAGATCTGCATCCCTGCGCTTTCCACAACTTTGAAACCAGGTAGTGAAGTCGTCACTGGGTAGAGGCAAATGGATTTTACACATTTTAGTTACTCTTACATATGAGATGTGATGAATTAATATTGGGAGTCCTGGAAGAAAGTGCAAGAGAGGTACCAAGGCTGCATAACCACTTCTGTGTAGTGAAAAGTGGTGTCAGTCAGGTGGGGAGGCATGTTACAGCAGGTCTAGAAGCTGTTTGAAAAGAAATCAGGGCAATTGTTCCTTCTAATGTAAACATTTTGTAACTCTAATTAAAAGGTATAAGGAGAAAACAGTTGTTTCTACAAGTAAGGAGTTGTTACATAGTGTGTTGGGGGAAACAAACTGTATTGTTTTGCAATTTAGAAGATGTAATTGAAAAAATAAAGTTCTTAGCAGAATCCCCTTATGGATGTAGTCAGTGTCAGGTCATCCTAATCTACAGACAACCTGTTACAAGGAAGCGCAGGTCTATAAAGTTGCAGGCTATTACGTACACTGATTTGGAGTGAAGTTGAAGCTAACAGCTTGGCAGTACTGATAAATTTGGCAGTAAAACTTTTTACAGTTCTTTATAAGCGTTTAAGAAGGAAATCTTTCATTATACCTGTAATGTCTTGGCATAAATACTATCACACACAGTCAAGTCATCACAATTCAAGTAGTTGAATTCATAGAATCATTCTGTTTGCAACAGACCTCCAAGATCAAGTTCAGCTGTTAACCCAGCACTGCTGGGTCACCACTAAACTGTGTCCCTCAGCACCTTCTGTGTATGTCTTAAATACCTCTAGGGATGCTGCTGGCTCCACCGCTTCCCTGTTTGGGGGTTTTACAAGGCTTTTGGTGAAGAAATTTTTGCGAATATCCAATCTAAATATTCTCTGGCACAACTTGAGGCCATTTGCTCTTGTCCTAACAGCTGACACGTGGGAGAAGAGGTTGAACCTCACTTACAACCTCTTTTCAGGTAGTTGTAGAGAGAAAGAAGCTCTCCCCTGAATCTCCTTTTCTTCAGGCTGAGCAACCCCACTTCCCTCAGCTGCTCCTTGTAAGATGTACTCTAGGCCTTTCACCAGCTTAGTTGCTCTACTTCGAACAGGCTCCAGCACCTCAGTGTTCTTCTTGGAGTGAGAGCCCCCAAACCGAACACAGTATTTGAGGTGTGGCCTCATGAGTGCCAAGTACAAGGGGGTGATCACTTGCACACTCCTGCTGGCCACGCTGTGATACTAGCCAGGATACTGTTGTGCTTCTTGGCCGCCTGGGCACACTGCTGGCTTGTATTTTTCCGGCTGTTGATCTGCTCCCTCACATCGTTTTCTGCCAGGCAGCTTTTCAGCCACTCTTCCCCAACCCTGTAGCATTACCTGGGATTGTTGTGACCCAAGTGCAGGACTCTGCACTAGGCCTTATTGAACCTCATAATGTTTGTTCCAGCCCATCAATCCTGCCTGTCCAGATCCTTCTATAGAACCTCCCTACCTTCAAGCAGATCAACACATCCAGCTAACTTGGTGTCATCTGCAAACTTACTGAGGGTGCCCTTGGACAGCCATCAGGAGTTTTGTACCACTGCTAGTGTTGTTCTTGAATAGAGATTGTTGTAATCCCTATTGTTACAATATTTATTGCTTGTCATTGCACAGCAAAACACTGAGAATTGTTTCAGGGCTGTGAAGCTTTCCCCTTACAAGGCTGCAGTTTACCTCTGAAACAGAGTTTTGACTGTCAGAGCTGTATTGGGTTGAAGTTAGAGTCTGGAAGATGAAGAGAGATTTCTATTGGTTGCTTTGCTAGCCCTGTCTTTATGTGAGCAATGAAAAACCCTACTGCAGAGTGGTGCTTCTTAACCTAGTGGTTGTAAAATCCTTTTTCGAAAGACTTTTTTTTTAAAAAAAAAATTAAAAAAAGCCTCCCCAAGACTCACCTTCTTTCTCAGGACTGAATTCAATCCTTTCAGGGAGCTGTCTCTTTGGTTTTGCCTGCTTTTCACCTTAATCCTTCATAATCTCCCCTGTGTATCACTGATTAATTATTTTTCCTGGTGTGGGTCTCAGCCAGTGCTTCTCCCCGCATTATTTAAGTGTGTGTTTGCCTGTTGTGTTGGCAGATGAAGTGTGTGTGCTGGCAGGTGCCAAGCACTCAGGAACAGAGTGGGTATTTTAAAGCAATTCTGCTCCTCAGGTGCAGACGGGCCCTGTGATCTTTACTCTACCTGCTCCTCCTCAATTTGTATCTGGCATTTTCCTGCTCTGTCCTGTTGAGCACTGCTGCTTATACTTGCATGTACTGTAATTCAGATACAGTATTGCTAATGGGTTGTGAAGCCAGAGGTGCTGCTGCTTACGTGATGTTGACAGTGTGCGTTTTTGAACCGAGAGCTGCGTATGTCCTTAAAAAAGATGCTTCACAGCTGGGAGATCTTTTTTCCGTGGATCCATCAAATGAAAGTGACAAATTAAAGGTGGCAATTCTGAATTTACAGCATTTTTCCTCTGGGTAGTGTGAACAAATACAGAGTCTCGTGAATAGTAAATACCATGAAACAGTAGATCTGGGTGTAGTGAGTTAGTGATCAAATGCCAGAGAACTCATTGGTACGGCTCAGTGCTGCTGAAGGGTAAAAGATGCTTTACCACCTACAGTGACCTGTGAAGCAGCCTAGATGGCATGTTGAGTATTCAGGATTAAAAAAAACCAAGAGCCTTTTTAGTGCACAAAACTTGCCTGGTCAGGCCTTGCTAACCTGAAAGTTCACAGCAGGTAAAGCCTAAAATTCTGGGTTTAATACTCGCTTCCTTGAAGTTGTTAATTTCTCAGATTATTCATTTCAGACATTTGCACAAATGTGAGGTTCTTGGAACTCTTGCTGTGCCCACATTGCCAGTCTGATACAAGCGGGCTTTGAACATCCTCAAGTTACTAGTGGTTTGAAATGAAGTATTCAAATTAGCAACTCCCAGCCTTAAAATGGATTGCTCTAAAGTCTTTTAAGTTCTGTATGGTGGATGTTCAACCTAGGATTTGTTATGCTTTATTTAGGATGGCTCCACTTGTTAGGTGCTGGTATCTGAGTGAAAGGAATACTGCTATCTGGCATTCTGAAAATACATACCAATATCAGCGTTGGCCGGAAGGAGGAATTCTCCCTTCCAGGCAAAATTTATCAGGTGTATCGCTTTCAGTTACATTGTATTCAGATGTTGCTTGTTTTACTGTAAGTTAAAAGATTGTGGGGGGAAAAAATGATGTGGGGAAACTCTCAAAAACTAGGAGAAATTGCTTCATCAGAAAGGTCGGTTGCCTGTGATCGTTTGCTTTGGCTTTCTCATTTCTACTGTTTCCTCTTGATTTGTAGGGATTGTTCTAGCCTGGGTTTTGAACTGAGGTTTAAGAAGAGTTATAGGAACTTCCATTGCTTTGGTGAAAATGAAGTATGCTTTCAGTGGGAAGTTTGTCCAACTTTCAGGGTTTTGGGTTTTTCATTTTGGATACCATTACTGGCAGTGAAATTGGTAGCAGGTCCAGGCCCTATTTATTTGTCATCCTAAGGGTGTTCTTGATCTGAAAACGTGAAATGTGTGCTGTTATCTGCAGCAGAAGCCTTTTGCAAGTTGAGATGCTAACTTGTAGAAATAGCAGTGCTTCTCTCTATGGTACAAGGGACATAGGAAAGGAGCCTATGCACAGTGCTTGCTGTGGGCATGTTACCTCTCGAGGGACCGAGTCTTCTGTGGCGCATGGGTTGGAGCCAAAATGGAGGAGGGATTTTCTTTGGNGGATTTTCTTTGGGCAAGGTAAACATGTGGTCGCTCTAGGAGAAGCTTTGGAAAATGTCAGCAGCAGTAGGAATGGGGAGAAACCTGACAAGCAAGTAGGGTAGCTCCCAAATGGAAAAAGGTAGGATGTTGTAGCCAGAGGCAAGGAATAATAAGGCCAAGGAGGATAATCATCCCTCTGGTAATGCCTGCACTGAGCAGAGAAGGCGGCTCAGTTACAGCCCTGCCAGCAATGCTTTGAAGTGGACCAGAAGCTCCTGTAGCCTTTGGACAAAATTTGTGAGAAAAAAGTTGGGAAATAATTTTATTTTGCTTGAAAGTTCATTGGAGAGAGCTGGGGGAGGGGAAGGGAGAGCAGGCTGCCTGCAAGGCGCAGAACCAAGGAAGTCTTTGTGCTGTGTATGAAAAAACAGACAGGAACCAGGAGAGGAAAAGTTTGAAAATTGCCTGTGATGTGTGATCGGGGGAGAGCTGGAGGAAAGCGGAAGTACCAGAATATGCACTGGCATGATTTGCAGTTAAAGGCAACAGGCGGTCACTTTAACCTCCTTGTGGAGCTTGTGGAGGAGTTGCTGTACTGATGCTGCCATCACCGTGGGTAGCTCAAAAACCCACCCAACCCAGACAGCCAAACTCCCTCTAAGAAACACTATCCTGCAGCCAGCTTTGTTTCATTTGGTTCACGTTCTAGTAGTTAGGGCATTAAGAACACCAGATGCATGCTGGCAGCGTCTTTCTATCTTTAAATACATGCAAACATTCCCCTATTTAATAGGAATGCTTGATATTCTCATTCCTCTTTCTACACTAAGGGAAACCTGAGGCAGCAGGATGTTGGGGACTCTATTTCAAATACTGTGCACCTACAGATCCTTGTGAAATCAATAGGAGGAATATATGTAGGTTTTACGAAGACTGAGCTGTGAGTTATTGATCTATAATTATTTGAAGAAACATTGGACCTGGAGTAAAAATTCCTGCTTTTTGTCCATCATTGTCTTCTGCCTCTCTGCAGCACAGAAGTTAGTAGATCTTCCCCTCCCCTCATTAGTTATGCTCATGTCTACTCCTTTATAAATTATTGGCGTGTTCTCTAGTTAATTCTTGGATGACAATAAGAAGAAGCTTGTATGTCGTTTCAGTAGACAGCAATTTCTCTGGAGTGAATACCTCGCTCTTTTGCATTGCTGCATTGTCTTGGGTTCCATGAGCCCCGCTTCTTGCTATGTAAATTGATTTTACAAAAGATAATTTCATGAAGGACAGAGATTAAATGTTTTATTCTGTTATGGGCCATTATGTTGTCTGAATGGTAGAGCTGAGAAGCGAGCTGGAGGTACCTGCTTTTAAGGAAGGAACAGAGGTGTTAAAAATAGGACCAGTTTAAAGGATAATAAATAGGATGGGTATAATCCAGGTGATGTAGAAGATGAGCATATCCGCTTTGGAGAGGGCATGCCCTTGCGATGATGAAAGCAAAGTGATTACAAGCCTTGATTTTAAGCGGTAGTGATGATTTTACTGAAGTTTTGTTAGCATGCACCTTTGGTTTTACTGTTGAAGTGCTGTAGTAGGGAGGGATGAGCTGGAGCCTCAGTGGTGGGCAAGAATCTAAGCTAAGTGACCAAGCTTATCTTTAATTGTGTCCTCGTGCTGTATCAGAGTGTGGAAGCCCTCCTCTATTTGAGAGAGGCGCTGATTTCTCTCAATAGTGTGAGCAAACCGGTACACAAAAAATACCAATATATATGTAACCTACCACCTACTGCTCTAGAGTTTATCTTTAATGGGGATTTCTGAGCTCTGTATGAGCTGAACTTTCTCCCTGGCTAAGATACCTAGAGGCAGGGAATGAGACAGTATGATGCGTGACTGCAGAAAACAGCCTCTTCCACTGAGGTTTGTTTACGCTGCTGCCAGCAAACCTCAACAAACGACACTAAAACGTGTCATTGCTGGATGTGCAGATAGGTCTGCTGTGATGTAAAAATCTGCCTGTTTTTCTTCGTGGTTGGTACCAGTCTCTGCAGGTGATGCTCCTCTCAAAGGGAAGGAAAGGGGTTTCTGTGTGTTGCCCACTGAAATGCATATGCAGCACCTGGAAGGTGGGAACTCTTCACGTCATGCCCTGGTACTAGCATGCTTTGCCATGCACTCAATTGATTGCTTAGGCATTTATTAATTCTGTTTCTTGATTCATTTATTAGCAGAGGTATTTAGGCATGAACAATTACATTAAGCTTCACTGTCACTTTTATTTTGGAGACAGTCTCGTTATTTGTCTAGTTGCCTCCAGGGTTTTCCGCTGATGAAAAATTTCAAGCCGAAGATCTTGCTAGTAAAAATTATAGTATAAAATCAACTGTTGTTGGAAGAGGGAAAAAGGCTCTGCTGGTGTGACTTTGTTATTTTTCCAATGAAATTGTGAATTTTGTAATAACTTCAGACTAGGGGGAGATTGCTGTCAACCTCTGAGCTAAATGTACTGGTGCTTTGAAGGCATCAATGTTGCCGCTCTACCTGTATTTGCGAGTGTGTTTGATGTTTGTGTCTCTGGGAGCAGCTCCTGGCACAGCCGTGCCGCCGTAAGTCACGGGCAGTGCTTAAGGGTATTGGTATTTGTGGCAGGTGCTATAGGTGCCCGTTTAAAGTTTGTAACGTGTTGTGAGCATGGCTTGTGTTTTTTCACTGGTACTGTATCTGTTCAGTAAACAGATCCTTTAGTTAACAGGGAAGATACACAGCATTTGAAAGTGCCTAATATTGGAAGCTTTTGTAAGCTTGTGGAAGGCACAGGATTTCATGGAAGATTACTTTTTTGGTGGTGTTTTACTTATACTGCAAAATACTTTTCACTTGAGGTTATTAAAGTGAGAGTTATTGCTTCAAATTTTCCAGTAGCAGTACTCCCATCAGACGCTATAACAACAGAAGGCACTAAGCATCCTGCACATTTCATTAGAACAGAGTTCTTTAGGGTTCTTAAGAGGCAATTCTTACTATATTTATGCAGCATTATGTTAAATGTACTTTGAAATGAAAAACAGGTATTCCCAAGTCCACTTCTCAAGTACTGTTCTTGCAGAGAAATTGTTTTTCTCTTAAATCTTCGGACACTTGAGGATAACTCTGAAGGTAAACTAATAATAATGATTATAATAAAATTAGGTTAAAAAAAAAAAAGCACAACAAACCCCCACAAAAGCAAAACTTGAACTCCCAAGCACGTATTCCCCATACCCTGCTCCTCTCCCTCTGCTCCCACTGTATTCATACTTTTTTTCCGATCTCAAGTAAAGGAGGCATATTCTTTCCAGACAAGGTAGGAGAGACTCATTTTTTCTTTCAGCTTTTAAAAATGTGACCTTCTTTCAGTCTAAATCAATGAAACAAAAACAAAAACAAAAAAAAAAGAAAAGAAGAAAAAACCCTGTTTGCATGTAGTTAAGTTTGCTGGCAAGTAGCATGTTTTTAACAGAGGCAGGAATTTGCAGAAGGTGGAAGAGGCTGCAGAATATCCGGGGCTGTTGCAGAATCCTTTTTGCAGTGCATTGTAGAGGGTTTCTGGCAGCAGTTTTAAACACAGTCTGTCTGCGTTTCAGAGTGAACGCGCTTTCTTAAAGCTTTGTGCTGGGAAGAAATAATATGCTGCTGAGGCCAAATGTGCACTGAGGGACACCGGGAAGGGAGGCCTGAACCCACTTAAGCGGAATGCACATCATTGATTCCTGCAAGAAAAATGGATTAATCATAAACATAAAAAAAAAAAAAAAAGGCTGAACTTGTTTAAAATACAAGCTGGTAAAACTGAGTACCAGGCCCATAAAGGTAGCTGTGTGATACATGGATGCACCAGACTTAATCAAAGAAATAATTTTATCCTAAAAAAAGCGCCTGTGGGAAGCAGGAGGAAATTGGAGGAACAGTGGTAGCACTTTACTGTCACCTGTATTTATATTTCCTTTAGCCATCCTTGGTGCCATCCTTCAAACTGTATTTGGAGTGAGGTGTTTATGTTCACAGTCCAGTGACTCTGGGTGTGGACATTTACTGGGATTTTATTTACTTTTGAAATACTGTTTACTTCTGGTTTGTAAGTTCCAGATATAAAACAAAATGGGATACCCAGGCTGGTTGTTTTAAAAATGTACATTAAAAAGAGAAAAACAACCCCCCACAAATAATCCAAAAAGTCTCTAGGTGTTCCCTGCTGAAGGCAAACCCCAGTTTGCTATAAAATTTGATTGTCTTATACAGTGAACTCAACTAATTGAGGAAGCTCATCTATATTTGTTTTGGTTTGTGTCATTTTTGTTGTTGTTTCCGTATTATGAGATTTAGCAGCTAGATTTTTGGGAATGGAACAGCTTTCTACGCTGTGCAGCAGTAACTGCGTTTTAATGCACCCGTGGCTACATTTCTCCAGCTAACCTTTGTTATTGTAGACACCAATAAATCAGATATTTTTTTGGTAAGCATTTTTGGAATGTAATTAGCTTTAAAACCTGTGTACACAGCAAAAGCCACATTAATAATGCTCGAAGGGTTGGAGCAAGGCAGACAAAGTATTTTATTTGCTTTGTCCACAGATTCACTTCCTGTCATTGTGGAGTACTTGCTTAATTTCCTCTGAAATCTCAATTTGATAGAACCTGACATTTGACTGACCATTTTGTTGCTTTCTTACACCTTTTTAAAGAACAAAAATCCCTTTGGTGATGTGTGCTACAAACATATCTGATTTTTGGGGACAAATGCATAATTTTTTAGAAGTGATTGCCATTTCCGATTTTGTTATATTTTTATTTACTTTTATATTTAAGGTGTTGCAATATCATCAAAGCAAGTTACCAGAGCAGCTTAGTGTCCTTCTGCAAGATCTGTTGCAAAATATGTAGGAATTTCTGGTGTGGTGGGTTTTTTTTTCTTTCTTTCTTTGTATGAAGCCCATTTGGCAGCTGACCCAGGCTTCATCAGAGCCAGGCAGAGCATTTGAAGGGCTCTACGTGAAGTGACACAGATGCTGGAGCCCTTTGGTATGTACGTAGTGAATACCAAAAGGCTGCTGCAGGTGAGACCAGCTTGAGCATGTGGCGTTGGCAGGAGAGGGAATGTTGGAGCTTGGTTGGTTTCAGGACACATCATCCTAAGGATCTTTGAAATAACTGGGTGCATGTGATTGCTACGTGAACTTCCTTAACCTTCCTTCCTCTTTGCATTTTGTACCTTCCACTAGTGATACTTATAGAGCTGGTTGTGAGTGTGGATTTATGCTACAAGCCTCCACAATGCGTTTTGTCAGGAATGACTCCTGTTCTCTAACGAGCAGCAGGGATGTGTAAACGTGGCCCCTCAGCAGCAGTGTAGTATTTGGGCAGTATATTTCTGAGGATATATTGAAGACTGTTTGTGGCCTCATGAACCAGGTGACCAGAGATTAGGGTCATTGCAGCATGTGTTTTTTTTTTCTTCCCCCAGAGATACGGGTAGTATGGATCCATGATTTCCATGACAGTACCTTTTCCTTGCTCAGCGTGGTTGTGCCCTTGCTTGGCAGAGGGCTACAAAAACCCTACATGACTTAAACTTTTTTTTTCTTTTTTTTTTTAAAGATAGGAGATGGGAGGTAGTTGGAAAGGATCTTGTTACCATTTGCCAACCTACAGTGAATTTGTCCACTGAGCCTCCTGTCCTCCCTTACTTGTATGGATGCAGAAGCAGCATTCGGGAGCCTTTTACCTGCAGAGCGCATGAAAGCCGAGAGAGGGGACAAGAAATAGCAAGAAGAAAGACCCAGGTCATACCGAGGAATACAGGAGCAGAGCCTGGGGAGGCCTGGGTTCCTGAGCTTGTTTAGTGTGCTTATATTGCTAGGGACTACCTATCACAGCACCCCCAGGGGTAAGTTGCATTGCCTGCGGGTCAGCATTAGGTGTGCAGAGGTCCCGTGCAGTGGGATCTCTGGGTTGTGATTTCAGCCTTACTTATGCCGTGCTGTCCTGAGGGGAATGTGCTTCCAAATCCCACCTGTCAGGCACCTCTGCCTCCTCCCTGAGTTCTCCCTTCTGCTTTCCAAAAGCAGGTGGAAAAAAATTGTATCATGACTTAACGAAGTAATTCTAGTCTAGTGTTTGTGGGGTTTTTTTTGAAACTCTTTTTGTGCTGATAAAAGTGAACAGTATAAGCAACAAAAATTTATATAAAGAAAATTGAATGGGAGGGTGGATGAGACCTTTGCAGTGATGTTTTTCCAGAGGCAGGCAGTACTGTTGTGCTGGTGAAACATCATATATGACCTCCAGTTGTTTCTGTCCTGCATGTTGTAGCTGACCAAAACTTCTGGTAATAATATTACACTGAAATTTCTTAATTTATCCCTGCTGTCCCCAAAGGCATGTGCGATATGTCTGAGAGTTTCCTTTTAGCTGTCCTCTTCTGTAAACCAAATCTGCTCTCATCTGGTGAAAGGAGAAGTCACATGAACTAATGAGCTGACTGTTATACAGACATCTTATGTATAATGACACACTTTGATTACTTACTCCCATGTGCCAGCTGCCCTGTATTGCAGCACCGTACCTGCTTTATAGCAAAAATACAGTAAAACGACAATTTTCCTCTTCACTCGTCCCATGGGTTGGGAATCAAATGTATTTCTCAACTTCATTTATTTCCTTTGCTTCTTGAGCGCTTCTTGTATACTTGAAATTCAAAATTTTGCAAATGTTTGTCATTTGAATTTCCCTAGAATAAAACATAGTCCTCTGCACCAAGTTGAAATGCTCTGTGAGGGTGAGCAAGGAAAACAATGCAGATGTGCCGTGTACATGTCTTGACAGAAGACAGGGCTTTTTATGGTGTATCTACCATCATTGCTTGAGCCTAGCAAAAAATTCCCATAGCGTATGTATATGGCTTTTCAGGCACATAACAAACAGAGTTTAATGTGGCATTCAAGCGCAGGCTGAATCTCTGCAGTTGGGGACACTCTCTCCTGATTACAGTGCCATTTGAGCCAAACCAGTTATGTGGTTGCACGTTTATCTTGGCCTTTCAGGGTAGTCTCTTCTGGGTTTAGTCTGTAATCAAAAGAGAATGTAAGAAACAGAAGTCTCAAATAACCTTCCCCTGATCCCCTTTTGCCTTTAAGATTTGCAACAGAACAGATTTGTGTGGACAGAAATACTCTGAAGCTAAATACAAGTTAATTGCACCCCTCCCTGTGCCGATCTCATCTTTGTCTGAGCTGCGCTGTGAAAATGTGAGTTGTAGTCCAGAGACACTCTTTTTCAGAGTTTGACTGAAATGCTGATGAGTTTTTCTTTTAAAGAATGGAGTTCTGTTAGAAATGACTAATTATGTGAGTTTTTTTTTCCTTTTAATTTTTTTTTTCCTGTGACACTTTTATGCTGTGCTTAGAGCTGCTCCTGCCCATCTTCAGAAGACAGCTGAGCACCACCCACTGAACTACATCCTCTGCCCTCCCTCATGCTTGCCCTGGTTAACCCATGTCTCATCCATGTAATTTAGACTCTTAAGGCTTCTTGGTGTGGGACAAAACTCCTGAATCTCTGAAGGGACTGTAGTGGTAGTGGTTTGTGTAATTTCTCCAAACTGTTGCTGCTGCTTAGAGTATACTATTGTTTACTTCTGGTCTGAAGCCTTCTTTTATTTACTACTTCTGACTTCAGAGGCAGCCAGGAGAGCAGAGGAAGAGATAAGACAAAGGGAG
>WEIS01028335.1:24696-36503 GCA_013389965.1 Todus mexicanus
ATTTGTCTTTTGAGCACATGACTGTGAAAGCTTAAGTGCTTTTTTTTTTTTTTTTTTGTTCTGTTTGTTTGATGTTTGGAAGTGTGGCTAATTTGAAGACATCCCCTTTTTCCTGTGAGTCTTGAAAGAAGTATGTGGCTTATCAAAGGCCATGTAGTGGACTACTAAGAATGTCAAGGCAATATTTTCTTTTTATATGTCTTAAAAATGTCTTTAAGTCAGTCACCCAGGTAAGATTGATTTAAAATTCAGAGTATAAGAATTATTATATTTACTGTATATAAAGATACGAATTACCACTTTAAAACATCAGCATGCTAAATTCTAATCAGTTTGTTTCATGCTACAAAATATGACATGTTCTCAATTAACAGCATAAACACATTTGCTTTTACTCTTACTTTATAGAGCAGTGCAGAGAACAGCTTGTGTATGTTCTATTGTATTGTGCAACAGCATTGTACTTCTCATAGGAAGCATGAAAAATTCCAGAGTTCAAGAGAATGTATATTTTTCCCCTGCCTTTATAATTTAGGAGAATGTTTGACTATCACAGTGTTACGTTTGATCTTTTCTGTTGTGCTCAGTCTGAAAAAGAAGGTTTTACGTGAGCCTGAGAGGTCTGAAAGTTGTCAGTCCACGTTTTTAAAGACGTGAATTTTGAAACAACCTTGGTTTTAAATAATAGAACTGGCTAGGAAACAAATTTTCTTTGTTACTAAGTTAAGTTGCTAAGGCTAAATTTTACTGTTCAGTGCAACCCTCCTGATGAAATCCATGCATATGAACTTGGAGCAGAAGTTTGGCCTGGCCAGGGGTGTTGCTCTGAGTCAGTGGCTGATTCATGACCGCCCGGAGCGTGTAATCCCTCCTGCATTGGCGTGTGTGCTGTTTGTGACCCCCACCTGCTTTATGGTTGTGTGATCTATTACATATACTTGTATAAACAGTCTGGTTTTCAAATTCAGGACTAAATGAATTGATTTCTTGCCTCTCCCTTTTCTTCAGCACTGATGCATAAAAGTCCAGCGAAACTTTGATTTCCTCCCCCTCATCCTTTAGTTCTGAAGGGGTACAGGGCTGGATCTTGGAAATGCTGCCTATGTGGAAGATAGCGAAGGCCCCTGGCCAGCTTTATCTGTAGCTTGCAGTCAGTAGATCTTGCTCTGTGTCTTACCAAAGTAAGAAAGTTCATGACCTCTCCCTATCTGAAGAGCTTGCTATATATAGACCAGGATCTTCCCTGGGAATTCTCGCAGCAGCCTGTCTGGTGCAGCCATGGACCAGCTCGGTCTCCAGGTGACTATTTCGGTGGTGTGTAGAGCTGCCTGGTGTGACTGTGCTCTTGGCTTGTCCCATGTGTGCTGGGCTTCCATCTGTGTGAAGTTAAGAGTTACTTGCCTGCAGGAAGAAGCAGGGAAAAGCAGCTGCAAGACTTTGTGCTGAGTTGAAAAATTCTCCACTAGAAAGCAAGCCTCCTCTTCCTGGGAAATGAAAAAGCGTGTTCAGGCTCTTAAAGATGATTTTCTTTTACTTAATGTTTTCAATTTTGTAAGCATACAGAGTTCTTTTTCTAAATCAAAGTAGAGCATTACAGATATCTGAGAATCCAAATACTTTTTTTGTGGTGTATTTTCTCTTTAAGAACAGTGTTCTTGGCCTTAAGAATGCAAGAGTGGATTTTATATACAAGAGTAGGTGTGTATATATATACAAGATTGTTATTTTGATGCTTGCAAGCTTTTGTCAGTCCAGACATCTTGCTATTTAAAAACGTATGAGGGATTTTTTAAAAAATAAATGTTATTCCAGTTATTGACACTTTCATTGTGTTTTTTACCTGTGCTGTTGCTATTAATGTAGAAGAGAGGAGATGCACCAAAGGCCTGTTGGTTGCTAGGGGAAAACTTGCAAAGTTAAATCAAATTAATTTGAAGTGTTTGGCAAAAATACATGGATGGAGGCTTGTGGTTAGATGAAATGGTTCAAAACTTGATGCAGTACTGGCTGGGGAGCTGTTAGTGTATGCTGTCTAAAACATATGCTGCAACAGTTGAAATGATGCCGTATTTTAATCTGTTTCAATTAGTGAAGCTCTTTCCTTATCACTTTCCTATGTTACAGAATAACAAGCAGCATTTTCTCTTTAATGGAGCCTGACACTATCTTAATGTACTTAACAACCATGTTGGTTATGCACTGATCATTCAAAGGTAGCAAATTGATGCCAGCACCACCTTCTATCTGCATTTTGGTGGGGCACAGTTGGAGAGATCCCAGGTGAATAATATGAACAGGTTTTCTGAAAAAGAAGAAAAAGAATATAGTTTCTAAGAACCTGTTTTTGGTCTACAGCTCATTAGACAGGGTTTGCTGCTTGTTCTTACTCTCAAATATACAGGATTTGTTTTAAAGTAGTTACAGAAAATAAAAGCTGCAGTGCTTTAAACAAATACTACTTTGAACATAGGAGCTTCATAATTTAATACTTTTTTTCTGGTTTTGTTTTTAAGCAATCCTATAGAAAACTTATTTTTGCCATTAGCTATGAGGAATTTTCAGATTCTATGTAAATGTGTGCGTAGATGGAAAATGTTTTAAATGAAGTCAGTTTCTCAAAGCACATAAAGAATTAGAAACTGGCAGTTTCAAAGTCAGATTTGACCAAGTAGAGGGTACTCTCTAGTTTTTCTCCCAGAAGAGAAGAAAGATAATTACTTGGGTTTTACAGAGCTTGAAGGTATAATTCTAAGTGGCATATTACGGTGCATTTGAGAATATTTCTAATGTTATTACTCTACGTGTAATTGCAGCTATTTCTCTGTGCCTTCTGCCAAAGTTGATTTTGTTATAAAGATGGAAATTTCTACTTTTGATCACATTGTAAGGAATGACTGAGAACACCAAAGTGTCCTATCATTCTCATATTAACCAAAACTTCTGGAGAGAAAAATTATGGTGCCCTGAGCTGGAAGAATTAAGCAGTTTTCACAATATTCTATATGATATACTTACAGCTCAGTTGCGAAGACTTGAAGGTTTGCCTTTTGTTCAAAATAGGGCTTGGCATTACTTCACTGGTTTTAATGGTTATTTTTTCTTGCTTTCTTTTCTGGTCAAGAAGACTAGCTGGTTTTGCTGGTCTCTTAATAAAGTCTCCTGCTTTAATTTTGACGAGTGCAGACATGCTGCTAGAGATTTAAGCAAGTTTGAAAGCTGTGTAATGGGTTAGAGTTCAGTGTACTGCTGTTAGCTGCTCCCTGTCGCTGGAGGTCACAAGGGAGAAGATAACTGAGGAAGTAAAAGGAGGTTTTCAATGCTAACCCCCTTCTTCCTGTGTTAGTGGATTCATTTTCAGGGCTTAACTTGGCAAGCTTTGCTTATGAGGATGAGCACTAATGCAACTGGATCTGGGAGGGTTTTGCAATGTCAAGTTGTAGGGAATACTGATATAGTCAATGGAAGGATTATGCTCTTAAATATGTGTTTTTTCCAGTAGTTGTCATCTGTGTTTGCTTTAGCATCTTGGAAATGCTCTGTGTTGCTACTGCTGGCTAGGTATGGAAGCCATGGTGAGCCATAAGTAAATGTGAATGGTGGGAAATATGGAAGAGTGGGCTTTGAGGAGCTAGAGGAAGAGGGAAAGTTGCAGTGCACCTGGCAGCCGTGGTGGGCAGGTGGTTTTTGGTATTTATGCCTAATTCTGGAACTGTAAATGAGACTGAGGGAGGAGTTTGAAGATGAGCTAAGTCACTGGTAAGGTTCAGGGCAGGAAGAGAACTTAAGGTTTTCCTGTTATGGTCTTTCTTCGCTATTCAAGAGTATAGGAGTGGGATTCTGTTTTTTGCTGGTCAGTCTGGGACTAGCCTCAAGGTTAGGCCAGACCTGAGCTTAGTGATTGGTTTGAAAAAGAGCATTATTGTGGATTTGTGAGGAGGAGCTGTAACTGATGACCTCTGAACAAAACATGGATGTAAATTGAAGTAACGGGAAAGGTAAAGTGTGGAATTGATAGCACTCAGCATTGGTTCTGTTTATTTTCCTGGTGAGGTCTCCAGCCTGCTGTGGTGCTACTTGCATTTCATTTTAAATGTGGTAATACTCTACGGCACCCTAAGACGGTAGGAGTACAGCCATGATAAAGCTAAGGTTACCTTTGGGTCAGCGTTTTTAAAAAAACCTCTTTATCTGTAGAAGTTATGCATTTGAGAACAAAACAAATAATCCTTGAGATTACTATTTTTGGGAGTTTGGTTTTCAGGTAGTTTCCCTCCTTCACTCTCCAGTGGAGTGCTGTGCTGCAGTTCTTGTTCTGGATTAGCAGCAATTGGAGCTCTGAATTCAAACAGATTGACAGATCTGTTTTATTTAACCTTATAAAATAATCATGATTATAGGAGTTGAATTTCTGTTGTGATTGTTGTCAAAGTTTCATAAAAATGCTAGACATATTTAGAAATGAGTGACAGCAAACTTAAATCGGTATCCCAAGAAGGTGTGAAATTGCATGGCTTCAAAACCATTGGGCAGTTTGGAGAAGTAATAGCTAAACATTGTTTCAAAAAATTGCTCCCCGGAGATGAAAGTGAAGCCTGTTTCAGTTAAAATATCTGGAAAAGTATTTAAGAGATAAATTATGATGATTATTTCCACAGATGCTCACTGGAAACCAGTTTTCCTCGGTGGCGTTGACCCAGAGGCACCTGTGTGTGCGTACAGGTGTATGTTAAACAGAGATACTGTTCCACAGGTGTCTGGTCTTTACTGGGGAGATGGGGGAGTGGTGGTGTCCCAAAGTCCTCTGGCCTCATGTCAGCTTAAACAATGCAGAAAGCTTTTTAGTCTCAGCTGTAATGTGCGCATAGGTATGGAGAAGAAAGGAAGGGAATATATTTGTAGTTTTTTGGAGGAGTTTTATAGGGCACAGTGGAAACTCCTGAACCTTTCAGTCCCACACTCAATATTAGCAGGATTTTCCTACAACACAAATAACTAGAAATCCTCTCCGTAGCTCTTCAGGGTCCTAGGACCTGGTGTTGATCTGTAAGCTTGGTGGTTTTTTTTTTTTTTTGCATGTGTTAATCTGTCACTTTGTGTTATATACTAGGTTGATCCAATGAATGCAAGTGACACATTGCTTCTCCCTTAAAGCAGACTGTGTAGGCAGCAGGCGGTGCCCAAGCTACTCGTGTGTGCTGCTGTGCAGCAACTGTGGGGGATCTTCCCATGTGCACCTCGCAGCAACGGTACAGGAGACACGGAGAGCTCGTGGGTGCCCCTGTGCGTGACTCATGGGTGGTAGGGCAGAGAATAAGGCATCTGGGATGCTAAAACTCTAAATCCTGTCAAAAACATAGGATACCATAGCTGACCTAAATTGAGATAAACCTTCCTGTGATTCACATAACTTGTCCATTCTTTCCACATGACTCAGCAAAGCTGTTAATATTGCAAAGTTCTACCCACCAAGCCTTGACTTGGAAACTCCCAAAGGTATAATACAGTCATCAGAACAGAGTGGCATTTTGTATTTCTTCTTAACTTCATAGTTTACAGCATGTTGGAAATGTGAGACACTGTGTATAATAATGTTTTTGCAACTCTCTGTGTCTATTAATCATTGTTTAGAGTTCACATACTGAAGATTAATTGACTGTGCCCACTTGAAAGCATATATCAAACCTGGTTGTTCCCATCTTTCATAGTAGTTGATATTAATGCCCCCCCAATGGAAATCTCATTTCCAGTACATTTCTGAAACAAATCAGGCTCTCATCTCATGCTGGATGTCACTAGTGTAGACAACTGTATTTCTACTCTCCTAAACCTTCCTGTGGAACATTTTGCCAGACTCTTTTTTTTTTCCCTGTTTAATCAATGTAGATGTACACATGTCAGTCTACAACATAAATGTCTGTACATACAGACATGCATATGTGGGTAATTATTCCAGTAGAATCCATTATTCCAGTCTAAATCTAGTGCTGCATGTGAAGAGCTATTGTAGTAGCTGAAAAAAACCCAATGAATGCTTAAATCCAAGCAATGCTGTAATGATGGGTGGAGGTAAGAGATAAGCTCTTGGAAGAAACAGAATGCACTTATCTTTTTCAATGGTCCAAAGATGTTCTGCATTTCTTCAACATTGTTGCACAAAGTCTAATGTTCTTAGATTATGCATAGAACATTGTGCACCATTATACCTGGTACATTTTGCTACAAGTTCCTGAGCTGTGGGCTTGCTTACTGTAATTAATAATCTGTCACCTGGAGTTAATACTGACAATTACAAATGATAAAAAACCAAACTATTTTGTTGCATTATTTTTTGTGTTGAAATGCAGATTATGGATTAAACAAACATTTTGTTACAGCAAAATAGTTTGAGAAGGGTACATTTTTCTTACCTTACTTGTGGATTTAACACACTTAAAGTTTGTAGCAGGGCTTGGATAGATGTCTAGGATTTTCCTGCAGAGGAATAAATCCGATATAAAAGCTTTATTTTGCTGTTTGGGCAGGATGATGTTACTCAGTGCTTACAGCATGGATGTGAGGGACTTCAGAGATAGAATGGCACTCGGCTAAATATGTTTTTCTTAAATTTTTAATTTGTTTTCCCTCCTAACAAGCAGAACATAATTGTGCGCAGCATAAACAATCTCTCATAGCCAAATGTAAAGCTTTATTCTTCATTTATTAATTCTCAGTTGATTGCCACGTGCATTCTAGTGGCAGCCAAAAATAACTTTTGCTTTTTTGTGGGTGCTTGTCTTGATGCTAATAGCGGAGTCCAGAGGTTGGTGGGGTGCTCAGGAACCTAGACCTGCCCTTTGGAGTTGGCACCTCCTAGTGGTTAGAGGGTTGTATGTTGTGAAGAAATGTCACTAAGGTCATTAGTTTTGACTGAGCAATATTTTCAGTGGGATATTTCTGGAATAGGCTGCCAGGAGCTATGTGAAATGCAGCAGGACTAGGGCAGTGATCATCTCCCTGTACTGGGCACCAGTGAGGCTGCGCTACTGGGTTCAGTTTTGGGTCCCTCCCTCCAAGAAGGACATTGGGGTGCTGGAGTGTGTCCAGAGGAGAGCGACCAGACTGGGGAAGGGACTGGAGGGAAAATCTTATGAGGAGAGGCTGAGGGAGCTGGGGTTGTTTAGCCTGGAAAAAAAGGAGGGTCAGGGGAGACCATCTTGCTCTGCAACTACCTCAAAGTAGGTTGTGGTGAGGTGAGGATCAGTCTCTTCTCCCAAGTATCGAGTGTTAGGACAAGAGCAAATGACCTCAAGTTGTTCCAGGGGAGGTTTAGATTGGAGATTAGGAAAAATTTCTTAATCAAAACCGTTGTAAAGCCCTGGAAGAGGCTGCTTGGGGAAGTGGTGGAGCCATCATCCCTGAAGGTATTTGAAAGACGTGTAGATGTGGCACTTTGGGACATGGTTTAGTGGTGGACTTGGCAGTGTGTTAGATTTATGGTTGGACTCAATGATCTTAAAGATCTTTTCCAACCTAAATGATTCCAAAATTCTGTGTGACACAGTGGCGCAGGCTGGGGCTGGAGCTGCTGTGGGGCTGGGGCCAGCAAAGTGGGCTGGAGTCAGCCCTGCACGCTGGCAGCAGGCAGTGTCTTGCACAGGGTCAGCAGGACACGACCAGGAGACGGAGGATGAGATAATCCCTCTCTGCTCAGTGTACAACAGTTCATGTCCACTTCTGTGATGTCCTGACATCCCTTCCAACCTGAATTATTCCATGACTTTAGGTTATTGAGGCATATGGAGATGATGTGCTATTTAATGGATACTGGAAATAGTCAGCACATAGGAGTGCTGATATAAATTAATGAGTGATGTGATTTCTTGTGGATTGGTGTAGATTGCTTCTTGATCAAGTGGGCGAGTTAGAAGAAAATCCACAGTTTCAATGTGTGGAAGTAACGCATTAATAGGAAGAACTTGCTTATCCTCAGACACAGTCCTTTGCCTAGAAAATTGTAGGGTAGGGAAACAGGAGGAGTAGCTCTAGAGTACGTCTCAGACTACTTTCCCTACAGGTTTAGGAAATCACAGTTTCTTTTCAGAAGAGGAAGAGATTCCTACATGTATTTGGAAGTTTATACAAACTGTGTAGTGACTAACAGCCAGAGTAAATGTAGCATTTTTAATAACACTTGTGCTGTTTAAAGCAAGATCCAGTACTTCCTTGATGCTTTTTTTTTTTTGTTGTTACTCCAGTAGTAATATGGCAGAACTCGGTATGTAGCAGTGTTCCAGTGGTTTACTGACAATATTATTTTGATTTAATGGGGTTTAGGAGGCATCTAATTCCTGGAGTAGACAACTAATTGGGTCATTTTTTGACTTTTGGGTGGATTTCTGGTACTTTAAAGCTTTTTTAGTGAGACTGGGAAAGCATTGGTGAGTATAAAAGTGGAACAAGATGCTTCAGGGATCAGACTTACATGCTTTTATCTTTTTCATAGCTAGTTTGTATCTGGGATCAGTCTATACTCCTTGATTGAAGACACTGTTTATACACTTGTTTGTTTGAAAAAAATTGGATCCCTGACACAACCCTCTTCTAAAGGCATGAACTGTCACTTCCCTGAGTGTGTATCCCTATTTCTCAGTAATACAGAATACCAAGAAATTAAGGGTGTTACATCCCCAGAACAAAGAGCAGTTTTATGGATTGAGGAACAAAAAGATGAAAGGAAGGAAGCTTATTTTCTACTGTAGAACATTCAGCTATTTTCTGTATTCTTCTGTAGCTGTGTTTTTCTTGACTTCATGAAACACAGCACAATGCGGTACAAACGTACAAGAGGTGGTATGAGGGGAGCAATTGCATATGGAAAAAGTAATTGTCCCTTCAAGTCATCACCTGGTAACTTAAGAGTTGTTACAGGTATCAGTTGCTTTCTGAGGCCTGCTGGGCTACTTCAATTAATACTAAATATCTTGCCGGTTTGTTCCCTTGCAGAGGTGGTGAACATACTTACCCTTGTACCACTACTGGCAGAAGTACTGGGATGCAGTATCAGCATACCTTAGAGAGAACAGTCGTCTTTGAAGCTGATTTTCCCCTGTTGCTGCTGCGTGTTGTGCAGCAGGTCTTTGTGTCTGAAATTTGAGGAGACAGGCAATGGGAAGGAGATGCAATTCAAACCCAGGGACTTGCTCTTGCCAGCTTGTTGGGCTGCGGAACGTAACTGGCAGCCAGCTGACATTGCAAGCCTTTGTGGCTTTCCTTTGGCACCTGACTGCTTGTTTTGACGGTTCTCTCCTGCAGCACAGAGCTAGACGGGGAAGTGAATGAATTCACTGGCAAATTTTCAGATATGTTAGTTTTTTATTAACCATTATTTTCCTTTCAGACTGTGTTAACACGCCCAAGTGCCGTATGCTGCTCAACAGACAAGTCTGGTACACACCCCAGCCTGATGATTTAGTTGGTTTTGATCTGTGTACTCATTTGCCATAAAGGCTTTATCTGTTCTCCAAACCATGAAGATAGCCATGCACGGCCATGATTCTAGCTGGTATTAAGCAGAAACTAAAATATATACTTGCTTTCCCTTTATCTCCTCATTTACATATGTGAAGTTATATTGACGATCTTGGATCTGCTTCTGTGCTTTCACTCGTCCTGGTAATGAATCCATTTCCCTTTGAGAATTACACAGAAGTATCTATGCACGGTTGTCCAATTGGCTGGGTTTTAAAAAAAAATCATTTAAACATCTATATGCTGAAAAAGATATTAAAGCTGAAGTATTAAGTAATACCTAAATTGAAGTCATTTCAGTTTTAGAAAGATGATCTCTGATGAGCACAGAGAGCCTCCTTGAGCTCAGCATGGCAAACCCAATCCTTTTCCTCAGATACTGCTCTGTGGTAAGAAACTCTGTATTTTGGCCTGAACAGATTAGAAAATGTAGGCGAGGTGTGTGTGGGTAAAAAAAAAAAATTGGTTTACTTGATTTCAAGATGTGTAACGAACTGTAGTGGCGACTGCAGTTGGTCTGCAGCCAGCTGAAAGCTGCAATTGGGAAAACCGAGTTGTTACTGTCAAAGGTAATCAGTACAGACCCATCTTGGGGAGGGCTTTGCTGTCCTCCCCCAGGAGTAGTCTCTGGGTGGACTTCAAACCAAGCACGGGAAATGATGCCCTCGCATCCCGCCCCAATCCATCACTGTAGCCATGCAGATAAAGTCATCTTCTTGATGCTTTGGGTGGGCAGGTGAGATTAAATCACAGCAGTGAGTGTAATTTGTAAACACTAAACATTGTAAGGTGGGCTTCTTAGGAGCCCGTTTCTCTGCTTTCTGTTAAATTGGTGCTCTCTTGTATGATACAGACAGTATTTCAAAGAATAATCTTATCTGTCATAACTTTTAATGTTAAATATTTATGTACCTGTTTGTAAAGGGTACATGTGCAAAAACGGAGACAGCTACTTAGATTTAAAGGAATAAGAAAATTTCCTAAGCCATTAATAAGAACATACTGCTGTTTCCATTCCTATTTCTTGACACTGTTTTCCAGGTACAGTCCTTGTTTCCATTATGTGGAAACATAGAATTGTTAGCTACAGAATACTGAGTGATAATACAAACTAATGGTTTTCTCAGTTTTTCCTTTGTGCTTTTTGGAAGTCATGTCGTATGGTATAAACAGACTATGAATGGCTGCATTCTTACTGCCTTTGTAATGTGCTCTTGCTTCCACTCTTAGTGCTGGTGTTTGCTTAGCAAATATTTATCTTCCATTATAGAAGACTTTGGAGCAGAAAATGTACTGTGCATGAGTTTAAATTATAAGTGCCTTTATAATCATATTCATGTAGGATAGTTAAATGGGTGTACACAGGAAACAGGAGATCTGACTTGCTCAGACTTGAGCTGAGTGATGCAATATTTAAATGAAGATATTATAAATCAGGTTTAGCATTATTTCTGTCCTTGTATTCAATGAAGTGAACTTGCTAGTTCTTCTGCATGAACTAGTGACAAAGGCACCTATACAACGTTTGCAAAATAATTGCACATTGCTAATTTACACGTTGTTGGAGTAGTGTAGCTAATGAATTTTCTATCAAAGCATGTTTTTGGATCTCTAAATCCATTACAGATTTGGAGAGTGAAGTACCCTTCTACACAATCATAATAGTGAGAGAATATAAGTGTGGCTTTGTTTTTTTAACAAAATGTGAAAATCTAACTGGAATAGACAAATTCAAACCTTGAAACAACAGCAAAGTGCCTTGACTCTGGGATGCTTTCTTAAACCAGAAAACTAGGAAGCAGGTTTCTTGAAAAGCTTCTGGGTAATTTAAAATATTTTATTTAGTAATTTTTTTTTCATCTTTACAGAAACTGACTTTTGTAGACTCCATGTATTTTTCACTTTTCTAGTTTAATTGCACGGTGCAAGCACCATGTTGCACATGCCCTAAGCAGGTTGTGTCTCTGTAAGTGTCGCAGGCATCCCTCATTTGGGAGATCTCACTTGAGAGCTCTGTACTGCCACCCAGAGAGGGGGACCCCCAAAGGTGTTTGTGGTGTCCTGAAGGAATGATTGGACCAGTTTGCCCTGCACATGAAGTTGTGTAAACTCCAGTAAGCTCTCGTAATTGCCGATTTCCACTGTATGACTCAGTAACTGGTCTAAGCCAAAACAGTATTTTTTACTGCTTTAGAAAATGCTTGAAGGCTGTACTGCTTCTATTACATAGAGAATGGTGATTATCTGTTTATTTGCTGTGGTCGGGAAATACAACGTAACCAAGCTGTGAATACAGATGC
>WEIS01028342.1:254-13312 GCA_013389965.1 Todus mexicanus
ATCGTCCTTTTACACTCTGTATTTCTCATCAGCTATTCTGAACCTCTCTGTTACTTTAATAACTCAAACCTGTTTGTTTAACCTTTAAACAGTCTCAGCATAAGGCCTTAACTGGGCTTTGAAACTGACAATTACTGTTTCTGCTGGAGGTCCATAGCAGAGCTCCGAGATAGACACATGTGTTGGTTATAACCCTTTAACCAGGGAGTCCTGAGACAGGAATTTGTAACCTGTCTCAGTGCAAGTCCTTAATCCGACTTGGGAACAAGTCACTGCCATTTCTGCTGGAGCTCCATAGCGAGGTTCTGAGACAGACACAAATGTGTCTGTTATGCCTCCCTAATCACAGGCCCTGCAACAGCATCTCAGACATCCCTTTGACATTGTGAAACTGCTCAGTGGGTTCTGACAGGCCAGTGTCTCCCTTCCCTCCTTTCTCCCTTTCCCCCTCTCTCCTTTAAGCCCCCTCCTGTCACACATCCACCTCCCACCCCCCTTTAAAGTGACACAGGAGGGAACATGGAGCTGGACGTGATGCCACGCTAGGTATAGTGAGAACTGAGGCTGCTGTGAATCACGTTGTGTTAAAATGTATTCTCAAAGTGATGGGGAACCAGAAGCTACTGGGGTTTGGTTTTTCACAACTTTGCAAGTGTCTGCTCTGTAAAAAGGTGGCAGAAGTTTTGTCATGCTGTGAGAGCTGCAAGATGGGCAGGGGACAGTTTGCATGCTCTAGGTGAAGATGTCCCCGCTCACTGCAGAGGGGTTCTACTGGTTGAAGGTCTCTTCCAATCCAAAATGTTCTATGATTCTCTGATATTTGGTTAATATTTTTCCCTCTCTTCCAAAACTGGACAGAAAATGGACTTTCTGTTTGTCTAGAATTCTTCTTTTTCACTTCATTTTCAAACTGCCTGGAAGAAAATCAGGTAGGGACAAGGCACCCTACAATCTTTTGTGGCCAAAAGCTTGGGTTAATTGAAAGATCTTAATTTAACTAAAGCAGAAATGTGCTTCTCTGATTTTTACTTTTTTTTTTTCCATTTCATTCTATATGATTTAACAGAATATACAGTCAGTGGGAGGGAAAAAAAAAGAACAAAAGTAATTTGGAAATGAAGAATGAAAATGTTATCTGCTGGAAAGGTCAGAGAGGAAGTTTCAGCTCTAGTGGAACATTGTGCTCTTTTGGGTTTTTTTCTTCCCTATTTCCCAAGAGATATTTAATCAAAACCCAGAAAATGTTCCTTCATCAATGAATCAGCAGGCCATTTCTAACCAATCTACTTAACATGCTCCACTTTCACACATCAACACCTGCGCTATAATCATGTCACAGGAGGAGACAACTACTCGTTTCTGACTTGGGGGCAGAGCCTGAGTGTTTTTATTGAGGACACTGCTAAGTCAGGATAGTAAAATAAGTGATTTAGCCAGTTAAACTTGTTAACACGCACAGGTTTGTCTAGACTGGGTTTTAACCTGTGCTAGCAGACTCCTTTACACCGCCCAGATTTGCTCTTCTAAAGCTTGTGTGACAAGAAGCTAGAAAACATCTCTTGGGTTGTTACTGATTCAGGAGTCAAGAACAGCAGTGGGGAAGTTTTGCACCATTTCTTTGTGCGCAAGGTCTTTGATTGCAGCGTGTGTCTTCCAACCTAATTTGGTGCTAACCCACAAAGTTTAATTTGGTAAGTAACCTGCAGTAGAATGAAATTACTAAGATTGGTATTTACCCAATGAGACTTACAGAGCTCTTGCAAACCCATCACAGAGAGGAGGGATTGGTACTTGTTGTGGTTTCCATCTGCAACCAGCTGTTCAAATAGCTGGAGAAAAAAGTGGGCTCTGTTGCACAGAGGGAAACCCAGAAAACGTTTTTACAACATGCTCCCTTCCATCTCCACATGGCTATTGGACATGAACATGACCAGAAAGTGACAGTGTGTGATTGATGACCTTCCCAGGACACTAAGTTCCTCAAAAACCTGCAAGGAGCTTGCTGCTACTGGAAATTATAAAGTGAAAACAAACCAGTTCAATTCTTCCTCACTCATTTTAACACCCCCAAATCTCTAACACCTTTCTCTGTGGGCCTGAGGGTGCAGAATTCTTACAGCTCATCAAAGCTGTCATGGGCCATCACAGGCATTATAGTGTTGTTGGAAAAAATACATCTCTAAAAGCCTTGTCTACTGCTAACAAAATAATTGCTTTCCTTTTGCTTTTAGAGCACATAATTCAGGGTATTTCCAGAATAACTTTGTTCTCGATTTTCTGGGTAAGAAGATGGCAAAGAAAAAGCTTGTCCAATCTTCCACTCTGCAAAAGCTGAGATTACATCTCAAAGGTGAACAATAAGACTTAACTTCTGAAGAAAATGAAAGTTGAATGGGTGTTGGTTTTTTTAAGGGCATGTAGCAATAGGACGAGGGGCAATGGTTTTGAATTAGAGAAGAGTAGATTTAATAGGACATTAGGAAGAAGTTCTTTACTATGAAGGAGGTGGAACAAGTTGACCAGGGAGGTGATGGAGGCCTCATCCCTGGAGACATTCAAGGTCAGGCTTGATGGAGCTCTGAGGAACCTGCTCTGGTTGAAGATGTCCCTGCTCCCTGAAAGGGGGTTGGGCTAGATAACCTTTAGAGGTCCCTTCCAACCCAGATCATTCTATGCTTCTAGGATTGATCACAAATTTACTCAGTTCAGCCTCAGGAACCTGCAGATAGAGCTACAGGTTGTAGGAAATGCTTCCTGGCTATTCAACGGCTAACACAGTTGAGATAATTCCAAAGAGCACCCCAGGAAATATCAAGTTTTACTTATGGATTTAAGCAAGGGTATGTATATGTTTTATGCAAAACTGTTCTGTCAGGACAGTATCACCTGATTCAGGGATGGACGTCACATTGACCGGGCTTAATCGCAGGGCACAGTAAAATCCACTCTTGGAACCCCGCCTTGAGCAGATATTATAATGTGATAAATGGGGTGTAACTGGACTAAATGTGTGTATTGACACTAGCTAAGTAAGCAGGGTCACGGCATGGGATGGAGCAATGATCCGTGTTCCTCCACACCATTTAACTATCAAGATGCTTCCTGACAAAGACTTAGTCTGAGTCTAATAGATGTCTCTTAAAAAAAACCCTGCCCGGATATACTTTAAGAGTTAAAACAAGCTGAAAAACTTTCCTGAAAGGCAGTTGGGATCAATTCACTCTGTTTTATGGGGAAGAGTGAAGAGCATGGAGTCAGGCTTGTATCATCCCAATTGGAGTTAGGGCATAGAAGAGCTCCAGGCCTTTTAATTTTCTTGTGCCAAATAAGTAATGGGACACAGCTGGAAAGAGGCATCCCCTGGAGGAAGGATGCATTTAATTCAGTTTTGCCTGAGGAATGTTTCTTCTGTCTAAGCCTGTACGGTAGCCCTAGTTCAGATTGTGCATTTTGATCACATCCTGATCCTGTGTCCAAACAAAACCAAGGGGAGGGCATCCCCTTCCCTCCAGTCCATGCCATGCTTTCCATAGGCAGGGAGATACACTCTGGATGTCCCGGTGCAGATAACTGCAAGTGAAGGTGGACTGCCCTGCGGCAAAACCTGATGAGGATGCTGTTGAAACATAGTCCCTGGAGATGCTTTTAATGTGAGAACAGCAAAATACTTAGGGAAGAAATCTTGGTGGAGAGCCAGGATATACACTCCGGACTCTGAGTGCTGTGACTACAGGAGGAGAAGAACAACAAAATGCCTGCTTTGAAGAATCGCCGTATGTTTCCTGACATGTTTCTGTCTGACTTTTACCTTCAACCCTCGCTTGTCCAAGCAAGCAAAATTTTTGCTAGTCCCAGAGGTGGCTGCAGAAGCTGAATTTCACCATGATTATCTTTTCAATCTCTTCAGGAAACATGAGTTCAGGCCAGCATGCGGTAGGCTGAATCTCTGGTGAGAGCGAAGCAGTGGCCTCAACGATGCCAGTTTATAGCCTTTGAAGAGCTGCTTCAGGGTCCTTGGCACCAGTTGGGCTATGTGGAGTTTGCAGGGTCAGTAGGTCGCACAAGTGATTGTTCTCTACCCAAACTGACATCGTATTTCATATGCCTCCCCAGGCACAATACAGCTAAAACATCAATGTATTTCACTGCTCAATCACCGCCCTTTAATTACCTTTTAGTTTGCTATTGGCAACTTCGTTTCTCGCTCACAGAAACAAGCAACTTCTTCCAGGAGAAATATAGGGCAAAAAGTTACACAGTGTTGAAGTCTCTTCTTTTACCTGCACATTGGCCTCCACGTGAAGCTATTTCCTTAGCTCTTGATGCCAAACACAGATGGTCCAGTCGTTCCCAGATGGATCAGAAGACTACAGGGTCTCTGCATCTCTCTCTGTTTATAATACCCAGAGCTGAGGAGATTCGCGATGTGCCACCTCTCCCAGTGTGGGGCTGAGCCAAACGTCTGCTCCTGTCAGTGTGGAGGCACTGGAAGTGTTGCTGTCACTGTCACATTTGGACACATGACCCAAGCGAGTCTGTGCCATCTGGAAGCACGTCTGTCTCAGGACATGAGTGAGATGGAGAGTGAGACACATACACTCTGAAAATCGACATCCAAATGAAGAAGGAAAAGTCCCATGCCTGCTGTTGATGAAGTTGCCATAAGGAATCTGTACAAGCTTCAGCAAAATATAATTATGTGTGAGAGCCTGTATAGGAGGCACCATCAGGAGCTTAATTTGTATGGAAGTGTGACTTGGAAGCTTTTAAGCATATTGAGCAAGCAAGTGGTCATGCCCTTGTTCAGAGTGAGATCTGACCTGATTTATTTTAGTTTAATTATTGTTCAGATTGAACTGAGGCAGCTTGACTTTGAACCCACGGTTGTGGATGTGAGTTGGTGGTTGCATGCAGCAACAAAATCAGTCATTGTTTTCAACTTAAGAGCTATCTGAGCTGCATCCTAACTGAAAGCCAGATCATTCAGAGTCACAGAAGAGTCTGTGTGAGGTATTTCTGAGGTCTGGACCTCCATGGTGGCAACAAGACCTGAGCAGGGTTGTTTGGCTGTTGTTGTTTGGCATAATAATCTCTTGAAAATGGACAGAGTGACCTGGTTAACTGGATTACTTTCACAGAGGTGGTGGGAAAAGTGCCAAAGAGTAGGTTTATGTGGATCCATTAGCCCACTTAGAAAGTTCATTTGGATTTTCTTAAATGTCCATGTATACATTTTCTAAGCAAAAATAAAAATATACCTGATGTAAGTAGGATTAACTGTTAGGGGAGTTCTCTGCAAAATTCAAGTCCCCGAATGATAAAGCCAGCAGTAAGACAGTGAACTTTTACAGAACGCTTCCATAGCAGAGAATCCAGTTCAAGAAAAACCACATGAACTTTTTCAAGCGGGTCAGTGAATCCATTGCTTTCCCAAATTTAAGCACCCAAAGTGTAAAATCAATGCAGAACCACTGAAATCTAGATAATTTGTTCTGGTATTCATAAACAATGTACGTAGAAAGAATAATGATTAATAGATGGCTCGATACATATTGTGTCAGTTATTTCTGGGTCAAATTGACTTCTGAGAGCCACAGAGAACAATTGAATACATTTGTTACTCAGGTGTTTATAATATTTCCGTCATTGTAATTGGGTCACTACAGTGTTCACATGAAATCATTATTTAAAAACAAGCTATATTAAAACTGGTAAAAGGGAAAGCTTGCTATCGAACCTCAGCAGAATGTGCATGGTAACAACTGAATAAACCATCTGCATGTCATGCTGTTGCCCAGTGCTTGCACGAGAATGTAAGTAATCACTTCTTGGGTCAGACCTCCAGTCCTTCTAGCACAGGATTTCCGTTCCAGCAATTGAATTTGGAATTAGGGGTTAGAAAGTGCCGTGTTGAGGGGGTGAGCCACTTTCTACAGTCTATTCCTTTGTTCTTCCCATGCCTCCACAGCTGTGGTGTTAGAGAAAGTAGAGGGGATATCTCTGCCAATCCCTTTTTGTATCTTTTTTGAGTTACTCTTACCCTTGAATCTATCAGGGAGGTGGTGGTGTCACCATCCCTGGAGGTGTTCAAAGAACAAGTAGATGTGACACTTCAGGGCATGATCGAGTGACCATTGAGGCGTTGGGTGGAAGCTGGACTTGATGATCCTAGAAGTCCTTTCCAACCTTAATGATTCTATGAATTTGGTCTGACTCCACTGCCTCGTGCGTCAGTGAATCACATATTCTGCCTGCTGGATTAAGCAGCAATTTGGTCTGTTTTCAGATCTACTGATCTTGTTGAAAAACAGCTCCCTCTTTGGTTTATCAACCCTGAATTTGTAATCCTTAGCCTTATTCTCCACTTCCCCAGCTTTCTTCTCTACAGACCAAAGAGTATCTCCAGATTTTCAGTCTCTTTGATCTCTACTCTTATGGCAGCAACTCCACACTCTTGACTATCCTGCTTACTTTTATCTGGACCTTCTCTCACCTCCACTGGGGCTTTTTTGAGAGGCAGAGACCAGAATTGCGCAGGTTACTCAATAGGTGAGCGCATCAAAATTCTGTGTAGCAATAAAATTACTCCCTCTCTCTTGTTTATAAAACCCTTCTCGCTGAGGAACACCATTTTGTTGGCATTTTTGGCTGTTGTAGTACATACAGCTAGTGATTTTGGAGAACTCTCAGTGAGGACTCCAGGATAGCCTGGACTAGACGATCTCAGAGGTCTATTCCAGCCTCAAAAATTCTGTCATTGTGTGACGTCTTTCTTGAGTTTTAACTGACAGCTGTGAGTACAGCAGCATACAGGCACCGTTTAGATTGCTTCTCCCTAGGCACATGACATTTATTTGTACTGATGCTCATCTACCACTTTGCTACCCACTCTGCAATCCTGTGAAGCCCTTCTGGAGCTCAGCATGATGGCATTTCATCCCACTCTTTCCTGAAAAGGGACCATTTGGTCCTACTTTTCCTTCTAAACAAGAATCAGCCCATGAAAGAAGCTATTCTCCAATCCTATAGCATACAATTTTTTTTAATAACTCTTTGTGTGGAGGCTTTTTGAAAGTCCAAGCTTTGTTTTTCCACTGGAATTCCAGTGGACTCTTACCCGCCCTCAACTGCAGTGGAATTTCCTTTATAAAGCCATGATGATTCTTTCCCAGCAGTCCATATTGACCATACACTTGATGGCCTCATTCTTTATTATAGACTCTATTTGTTTACCAGGAACACTGTAATATCCAAGACTCTACTACTTATTATCCTATCTTTTGTAGATGGAGTTTGAATTGGTTATTTCAATCTCTTGGAGCAGTGACTACTTGTAATAAGAGGTTGTACACCTGGACCACAATTTCCTATGTGAGTTCCTTCAAGAGCCTAATCTGGGTGATACTTTTGGGTTGAACTGACTTGTTGGATGCACGCAGATCAGAAGCTAAGGGATGAAAAAGTGGGACTGATATAGATATTTTTCAATATGATCTGCGTATCTTCTAGGTTGGTCAACAAGCTTGAATGCAACAGGTCACCTTGACCTCAAGCTGAATACTGGCACATCAAATCTTTGGTAGACACTGATACAAGTGGTTATAAATTCTGTCCAAGTCAACATAGGCGTTTTTGTTATAGGGTTTTGTTTGTTTGTTTGTTTGTTTCATTTCAGTAGATAATAACTCCAAACGAAAATAAATTCTAGAGGGATGAAACTCTTTGCAGAATTAGGTTGAAATTAGCAGGCGTTTTAGGCAAAAAAATTACAAAACACTAATGTGGGAATATTTTTTAAATGTCAGCGTATTTCCCTTTGACATTTTCTAAATGAAAAGTTTAGTTTTGGAAATGCCAAACCCCTTTGTTTTGACATTTTTCTAAGTTAAACCTTTTCACCCTTAATTTCGGCATTTTTAAATTTGAAAAATCGACCTCTGTATAAAAAGAACGGTTCATCTTTTCCTAGTTTACGTTACCTCAAGACAATCCGAACACTTCATTATTAGTCAAAAGAAATAATTTAGATCCACCTGTTGTGATGTTCTACATTTTCATTTCTTTCCTCCTTGGGAGCAGTGATAACGGAGTGGATTTTTTTTTCCCCACAATGTTTTTGGGCTTTTTTTTCAGTTCTTAGATACTTAAAGTGCTCTGTTCTACCTGCAACATGAAGGTAAAAGGGTTTAAGAGGAGTCCCTCTGAAAATCTGAAGCAATGCAACATGACATGATACTGCTTGACATAACTCCTGCTCAGATTTCCAAGAGAAGAATGATATACACAAGTCTAATTAGGGGGTCATTATGGCTCCAGACATCTATACATCATTTAGGGCAGAAGCTGGGCTGGCTGGAGGAACTGCCGGGGTCTTCACTTCTCGCCTACATCTCATTTCTGGACCTCTGTGCAGATGAGCTGCTGACAGCTGAAGTCGTTCCCATCGTCAAGCCAGCTCGCCCTCATAATTTTCTCTTTCCGTATCATTCATATGATAATGCCACACAAAGGGGAACCGTGGGCTTAATTAGCTGTTGAGGTGCAAAGGTAGTAATAACCACTCCTGCTGCATCATCTCTCTGACACCGTTTCCTGTTCCTCTCTTCCCATCGCAGCTGATTGCAGAGTGGGCTACCTACTAATTGGGAGTGTCTCTCTTATTATGTATTAACAATCACATTCCTCCTACTCCCCACCTGACTCACTTCCAAAGGCAGCCTGCATCTACGACAGCATTCCGCTTCCGTTTCCGAGGAGGGGATGGACTCTGATGCCCAAACTTCTCCATTGTAGTGAGTCAGAGAAGAGGAAGGGTTAGGAGAGGGAAGGGCGGCATCGTTTCTCTTTACCTTCAGTTGAGGGACAAAACAGCAGAGGAATTGTTGAAAGGCATAATCAGGGAAATGTATTAGTCACGGAGAGGTGGTTTGTTTGGATGTTTTGCTAGAAAGTGTGTGCTTTTGACGTAGGAGCTACCTCTAGGAATCCCTGATGCAATTAGCTTCCTGCAACGTCTTCAAAAGGAAAGCGATAAAACAGTTGCAAAGGCAACCAAGCCAACCCAGGGTTGGGTTTCTATCACCTAACCTCAGGTCTCCACATACAATAATAGAATCATAGAATTGTCAGGGTTGGAAGTGACCTCAAAAATCATCTAGTTTCAGCCCCCCTGCCATGGGTAGGGACACTTCCCACTAGATGAGGTTGCTCAGAGCCCCATCCAGCCTGGCCTTAAAGGCTTCCAGGGATGGGGCTTCCACCACTTCCCTGGGCACCCTGTGCCAGTGTCTCACTACCCTCATGGTAAAGAACTTCTTTCTAACGTCTAATCTGAATATATCCAGCTCTAGTTTTGCTCCATTCTCCCTAGTACTGCTATCTGACATCCTGAAAGATCTCCCCTTGGCTTTCTCGTAGGCCCCCTTGAAATACTGGAAGGCCACAATTAGGTCTCCTCAGAGCCTTCTCTTCTCCAGATTGAATAACCCCAACTCTCTCAGTCTGTCTTCATGTGCCACACTGAGCTCCCTGTTCTAATAACCTCCAGAGAGCAAGTCAGAAGAGCCTAGGACATCGTTTGTCTCACCCAGTGTAGATATCAAGCGGAGATTATGCCCCAAATTTCACTGAGCCTTTTGCCTTGCTCACCAGAGATGGAGCAAGGAGCCTCCGGTGACTTTTCCACATGGAAACACGTTCATCAGAAATGTGTGCCCTAAGTCAGACAAACCTACTCTTGGTTTCTTGAGGATATCTCTCTTGAGGTGGAGCAACAACGTGGATACTCTGATATCAAGTCCAGGGTTGTGAAGGTTTGACTCATCTCATACCTGTCTCTTTTTTCCTTTCTTTGAGTCACACATTTTACTGGAAGTCAGGAGCACTTCAATAATTATCACTCCTGATAAATTAGATTGGTTATACAAGTTATCAAGGAAGAACATGCGAACTTGGAGGAAACCAAAAATGGAATGCAAGGAAGGACACAGACGGGACAGGTGATCATCAATAGTTTAAATTTAGTTTTTTAGCATTTTAGGCAAGAAAAGCAAAGAGAGGAAGACTTTTTTCAAAGTCTCTGGTTGAAATAGTTTAGCTTTTTCAGAGGGGGGAAAAAGTCCCACAACCATTTAATTCATAGTTACAGTGTTAGTTTTGTCTTAATTTTTTAATTTGCTGTTGTCCTTTCCCTTGAAAGATGAATGGAAATGAAAGATGAATGCAAACAGAAGTAATCCTGGCAAAATGTAATAAAAATCACTTTCGTTCCACTCCTCTTTTCTTGCATTTCCACGGCAAAAGAGACAGGCGTTGTGGAATTAAAAAGTGAGAAAATCGACCTCTCAAAGAGAAGTGAAAGCATTCAGCTTTTTAAAAACGAAAACAAGCTGCAGAAATCTTCCTCAAATTGCCGGTTGAAATGTTTTTCATAACAGAAAGGAAAATGTCAGGGAAATGAGTGTGATTAATCCAAATGTTTACATTTTGGTGGAACTTTCTGGTCTTTGGGGTTTGTGTTTTTGTTGGGTCTTTTGTTTGGTTTTTTTTTTTTTCCCAATGATCACAAAACTCCTTCCGCCGCTTTCAGTTTGCAAGTGTAATAATAAGACTAAATCCTCTTGAAATCCAAGAGTGGGAGTGGGGCGATCTGCTTCAGCGAAGATCTTACGCACTGAAGGAGGAATCGAGAGGCATTCCTCAGATTACACCATCTGCAAAATGTCCTTGCTTCTTATACTTCGCTGGCAAAATAAGGCTTGTTATAAATCTAGGAGATAATATGGTCTATAGAGAAAAACAATAAATCAAATTGCCCCCTTTTCTGTTTTCCTGTGGGAAACTGGAAGAGAAGGAAGCAGCCAGAACTAGATGTGAGTTTTGGGAGACATAAAATAGAAATTTTGATCAAAGGACCTTGGGGAAAAATGAGCAAATAAATACAGTTAAGTCACCTGAAGATTGTGTGATGTCAAGCACATGAATCTGGATTTGAGCAAACAAATTTCCTCAGAGACCATTCTACCTTGGGAAAGCCTAGAAAAAAAGAGTTTGGGCTTTTCATTTATTTATTTTTTTCATTATTATTTATGCTTTTCATTTTGTTGCTGAGATAGCAATGAAGATGGAGTGGAGAGAGAAATCACGCTCAGGTTACCCAAGCAAACTCAGTCTTACAGTAACTGAAAGAAATTCCAGATTATGCAATGAGAGAGGCATTTAGCAGAGAAGTTGATTCAGCTGAGGAGCCGGTTTCTCATTAAATGCATCACTAATACTATGTTTTGGTGTCCTACATTCTTGTAACACATCCTCGTGCTGCAAATCTATTGAGTGTCTGGGAAACAACTGTTGGACTATTAAATCTCCCTAGTGATGAAGCTGATTTGAGCCACCCGACACACAAGAAATGTGTGGGCAATCCTGAAAGACAAAACAGAGATGCTGCGTTTCCCCTCCTAATCTTTCAGGTCTCCGTTTTCAGTTATCTGCTCCTACCTAAAAGGTTGAAAAGAGAAGTAGCTTAATTTTGTGTTTTCTTTCCTCCTCTCTGGGGAAACTACCTTGCTCTGTTCTGCTCCAGCACTGCTGCTCTAAAGATAACGCTGAAAAAACCAGTGGTCTTCAAATCTGGCATTTCCAGTTAGTAACAGCCTGGCTCATAAAGTTTTTTGGGTAGAATATTTATTAGTGTCCTGATTCGAGCTAATTCTGTTCAGTGATTTTACTTTTCAGCTCAGTCTTTTTTCACTAACTGCACTTCCTGAAGTTTCTGGCAGATTTTCACAGTCTCTTCCTCTAGCAGTGATAACGCTCCATGTTTAGAGCCACTACGAAGGGCTGGGGTGTGCAGAAAGGTTCTAGCTTCTACTCGCTCCTGTGCACACCAAGGTCGCTGCAAAATCTTGTGCACCATGTAAAGGGTGCAGAAAGTAAAAGGCAACACCTGTGGTGAGGAGCAGCCAGGACAGGTGACCCTAAACTGACCAAGAGGGGATCCCATCCCATGTACATCATATTCAGTATAAAGCTGAGGGGTCACAAGGGTTAAGACCTTTTGTTCTATGGCCAGTGTTTGAGGAGGACTCTGTCCATTCTGCCTTTGATCCCAATCCCTGTGTTCCTGAATCCTGAATCTGGTTCTCATCTGCTACTGAGCCCAATTTGGGACCTCCCCAGTGCCTGCTCCAAAGCATCAGTGGTGATGCTGATGTCATTGCCATCAGATTTAGATTCAATACTGATTTTGTATATACTTGTATATATTCCATTTTACTATTACTATTTTTATTAAAGCTGTTTTAGTTTTGTTTTTTTATTCCATCAGTCTCTCTCCCTTATTCTCATTCTCTTCCTCTTTGGGAAGGAAAGAGGGGTTAATGGAGAGAGTCCACCATTCATCTAGCAGACAGCCTTAATCCTAAACCTGAGCACCCACAGGTGGACTGTCCACGCTGCAAGATATCAACTGGCTGTAGCTCAAATTCAATGTGATAAGCAAGGCAGCTGAGCTAAGGATGTTTCCTGGTGTATTGGGCTAGATCCCAATCCATCCAAGGTGTTATTAGCAGACCTTGGGCATAAGCTGATGTCACTGGAAGCCAGTGCTGTTTGGAACATGTTGCCAGTACAAAAGCAAAGTGTAGGAAACACTCAATTCAACTCTCTGGTAGACAAACACAAAATGGAACTTCTGCTGCTATCTGTGCTTTGCTTTTCTTCTTGGCAGACACAGGCATTAAGTTCTTGAAGTCTTCAGCTCAGACCCCACCCAGAATTGGAAACGAGAGAAAAGGGAAGAGGTTTTTATTTTCTTCTCTCTCATCTTTCAAAAGTGGTGTATGAGCTGCTAAAGGAACCTTCTCCTCCAAAATGTTGAAGCAGATTTGCGAGTTAAATGGCAATATGCTAGCTAGATCTGTAATTCATTCAGCTAAACCCATTTGGAATGGAAAACTAGATCCACAAGTGAGGAAAAAAAACATCTCCTACTTTATACTGGTTGATAGGAAATTTCAGAGTGGTTGCCACTTTTCTCACTGACTGTCTCTACATAGTTT